>SNQJ01S0033303.1:54404-68599 GCA_010110895.2 Picea sitchensis | reverse complement strand
GAGGACGCATGGCGAAGATCTAAAGCCACCGGGGTTTTGGAGATCAAGGAAATAGGAGTGAAGACCCCGCCAGAATCCAAAAAGGTAGAATGCTAGGATTTAATCCGGGCCATTGATCAAGTCGACGATCTGGACCGTAGATCTGGATGATACTGAGCTTTTGGGTTTCGGGGATTGAAGGAACAAGGGTTTCTTGCAACAGGAATCTCGAAAGTCGAGTTCCAGTAGGGCCATTTGGTGTTAGTGTGTGTTCACTGAGGTGTTCGCATGGAGTAGGAAAAAGGGGAGCCAAGGAGCTCGTTAACCTCATTTCGGGTTTCGACATTTCAAGGGACAGGGAGCCGGGGAGAGCTCGCACACAGAAATCCCGAAACGCTAAAGATGGAAGCGCCTTTTTGGTAAGGCATGTGGTCATAGCCAATGATCACATGGAGGAGGATAAGGGAAGGGATGGTCTGCACTAGGCACCATAGAAATTCCGGGATTCTGTCCCTCGAAGAAAAGACGAAAAATCTAGGTTGTCGTAGTGGGCATGTGATAGTTGGTTTTCCCGATTTGGGTTTCCAAGGGAAAAATATTTGTGTAATGTGTGTTTTTTCCATTGTATCTTTTCTGTTCTTTTATTGAAAACATGTTTGCAGTAAAATATTGTACAAGGTTAAAATCTACAATTGATACATGAGTATAATCATTGGAAAGTTGTTTCACAGAGGAATGCATCTAAGGAATCGGATTTTGAATTGGTGCATTGTGTTCTTCATAAATTAATATGAAAAATGACATGTATTCTAATTGATGAGGTGTTTTATGTTATGCATGTTCTAACAATAATTATTACATGCACATTTCTTGCAGAATTAGAGGTACATGAAAGCAACTTTGGTTCTTATATGAGGATTGGAGTTATGGATGATGATCAAGGAGATTGCATCCACGAGGAAGAGATTAGAGGTCTACATGTCAACATGGGTAATGTTGAGACAAAGTTCAATGGAAGAAGAGATAGGAAGGATCCTGTAACTATGAGAAGCCTACATAGGGAAGTGCAGAGCTATAGAGCAGATAGCGAAAGGATTATGAAGGCTTAGGAAGAGATACTTCAAAGCTTAAATATGTTGCACAAGAAAGTCAAAAAATACTCTGGCACCAAGCAAGCAACTAGTACTAGGCAAGTGACAACATATAGATCCCATAGCAAAAGGGATGATCATGGAAATGATAGGAAGTCAAGATCATGAGCAGGTGCCATCATTATCCTAGGAAATACACCAGGAGAACTCATGCAATTTTAGAGCCAATGAGTATCCCAAGTGTGTCTCATGTCCGGAGGTAAAGAAGAAGGTTCGAGGCAGAGATATTGCAAGGTGAACTCAGGAAAATTAAGCCACCAACCTTCAATGGCGAGCATGGAAAAGGAGAAGAGGCCAAGGTCTGACTTTTGGAAATGAAGAAATATTTACAATTGCATGATTACCCCTCAAGGGTAGAAGCTAGAATTGAAAACTACCACTTGAAAGAAAAGGCAGCCATATGGTGGTATCAACTTAAGAAAACCAAGCATCTTGATGAGAAGAGGATCTCATAGAGGCAATTCAAAGGATATTTCCAAGAGAAATATTAGTTCGAGCATTATTATAAAAGGAATATGAAAGAGTTCTTTGAACTCAAGTTGAGAAGCATGAAAATGGAGGAATATGAGAAGAGGTTCTTCAAGTTGCTAAAGTATGTTGACTTCATTAAGGATGAGAAGGTCAAAATCCAAATGTTTCTAAGTGGATTAATCTCTTTCTACAATGATAAGATTCAATATGATAACCCCAAAATTTTGGAAGAAGCCATAAAGAGAGAAAAACATCTTTATGAGTAAATCCAAGGAAGGAAAGTTTTCCAAAAGGATTGGAATGACAAGATGAAGGGTGAAAAGGATCAAAGGACAAAAGGTTTTAAGCCACCATTTTTCAAGAATAATACCCAAGCAAATCAACAAGGTCATCCAACCCAAAATGAGCAGAAGACTGTAGATTCATTTGGGAAAAGGGTAAGGCGACGACCTGCACAATGTTGGAGATGTGAGGGAAATGAATTATATAAGGATTGCCCTCACAAAGGTGAAAGAATGAGAATTTTCCATAACATTCAGGAGGTTGAAACAATGTAAGACATGGGAGGAAACATGCCAAGGATTTATGAATCCTTGGACAACAAACAAACATAATATCAGTCCCCCATGATTGAAGTGGAAGGTAAGTTTGATAACCAACCCATAGCAGTTTTAATTGATTATGGAGCTATCCATAGTTACATAAACTCTAACATTGTTGAAAGATTTCACTTGCAAAGGAGTAAGCATAATAAATCTTGGTTAGTTCAGTTAGCCATAGGGGCTAAGAGGAAGATCAATGAGTTGTTTAAAGATTGTCAAATATATATGAATGGACTCAACACAAAGATATATGTGAACATCATACCATTGAGTTCATATAATTATCTAATTGACATGGATTGGTTGGAAAAACACCATGTTGTCCTAGACTGTTACAACAAGACAATCACATGTCTTGATGAAGCAAGGAAACAAGGCAAGATTCAAGGCATTCCAAGAGTTGTAGTTGTTAGAGAGATTTTAGCTATGCATTTTAAAAAGAGTTTCAGGAAGGGATGTTAGATTTTTGCAACCCATATGGAAGAGGAAGCCAGAGAAAAAGTGACAAGCATTAAAGACCATCCAGTCTTGAGGGATTTTAAAGATGTTTTTAGAGAAATCCAAGGGTTGCCACCAAAGAGAGACATCGATTTCTCTATTGATTTGGTGCTAGGAGCTGGAGCTGCCCCAGTGTCCAAGACACCTAACATAATGGGCACACCATAATTTAAAGAGTTGCAAATGCAACTTGAAGAGTTGTTACATAAGGGGTATATATGCCCAAGTTTGTCACATTGGGGAGCACTAGTTCTTTTTGTGAAGAATAACGATGGAACCTTAAGGTTGTGCATTGATTTCAGATAGTTGAATAAGGTCACTATAAAGAAAAAATATCCCTTGCCAAGGATTGATGATTTGTTTGATCAAATGAAAGGTGCAAGAACATTTTCCAAGATTGACTTGAGATCAGGTTATCATCAAGTAAAGACAAGATACAAGCATTATAAATTCACGGTAGTTCCATTTGGCCTATCAAATGCCCCATCGGTTTTATGTTCCTGATCCTTGGAGTGTTTAGGGAGTACCTAGACAAGTTTGTAATTATGTTCTTGGATGATATACCCATCTACATTAAGTCAGAAGAGGAACAAGAGTATCATTTAAGAATGGTGTTGCAATTTTTAAGAGAGCATAAATTGTATTCTAAGCTAAGTAAGTGTATCTTTTATGAAAAGAAGATTCACTACTTGAGGCATATAATTTCAGCAGAAGGCATAACAATGGATCCTAAGAAGATAGAGACCATTAGAGAATGACCAACACCAAGAAATGTCACAGAGGTCAGATCATTCATGGGTCTTGCTGGTTATTACCTAAGATTTATAAAAGGATTTTCAAATATTGCAAGCACAATCACCTCTTTTGGTCGGGAATGAAGAAAAAAGTGGCTAATTACATAGCTAGATGTCTAGAATGCCAGAAAGTGAATATTGAGCATAGGCATCCAATGAGGTTATTGCAATCATTTACTATTCCAAAATGGAAGTGGGAAGTTGTTACAATTGATTTTATTACTAAGTTGCCCATAATAGTGAAGCAACATGATTCCATCATGGTGGTGTTGGATAAATTGACTAAGGCAACACATTTTTTTCCAATGAAGACTACACACAAGGCAACAAATATTGCAGAAATTTATATGAAAGAAGTTGTCAGGCTACATGGAGTTCCTAAGGAAATAGTTTCAGATAGAGATCTAAAGTTTACTTCCAACTTTTGGAAGGGTTTGTTTTGAGGCTTTGGAATAATTCTAAATCTTAGTACAATGTATCACCCAAAGTCAGATGGACAAACAAAATAATTGAGGATATGCTCAGAATGTATATGATGGATCAACCATCAAAATGGGAAGATTATATTCATTTAGTTGAATTTGCTTACAATAATGGGCATCAGGCGTCATTAAAAATGAGTTAGTTTGCAACATTGTATGGCAAGAAGTGTAATACACCAGTGAGTTGGGATAATCCAACAGACATAATAGTTGTTGGGCTAGATTTGTTAAAGGAAATGGAAGAGAAAATGACAAAGATTACGCATAATTTAAAGGTTGTCTAAGATAGGAAAAAAATTTATGTAGACAAGAACAAAGTTTTTAGAGATTTCAAAGTGGACGAACATGTTCTTTTAAAAGTGAAAGCAAAGAGAAGTTTTCTAAGATTAGGAAGTTTCCCAAAGTTGGCAGTAAGATATTGTGGACCTTTTGGAATATTAGAAAAGATAGGGCCAATTGCATACATGCTAGCATTTTTTGCATCCATGAGAATGCATAATGTATTTCATGTTTCATTATTAAAGAAATATGTGTCTGACCCTAACCACATAATTGATTGGAATGTGATCTAGGTGGAGCAAAAAGGGGATTTCCTAGTGGAACCGATACACATCTTGGACTGGAAATTCAAAGTGCTCAGGATCAAAGCCATAGGGTTGGTAAAGGTTCAATGGACCTACTACTGTCCCGAAGATGTTACAAGGGAGCATGAAGAAAACATGCAGGAATAATACCCACAATTTTTTGACAATTTTGAAGAAAACAAATTGCAAGACTCTAGTTTGAGAAGCTAGAGTTCTGAAACCACATCTCAAAGTCCTAGCCAATTGTGCTGGGGACCCTGATAAATGAATGGTACATTCCTTGGGTTAGCCTTGTGATCCAGATTTACGAGTGGAACAAAATGAATAAAATATTGAATACAATAACACATAGATATGGAGAACAACAACATATATCTAGTGAACAAGAACATCTATTGAATAAATAAAATAGGATGAAACTGTAAATTTGCAAAACTAAAAACAACTTGCTCGAATGGTGGTAGCTATCGATGAGAAGAGATGTGGATTCTACGCGCATTCGTCTAAGCAGAAAATGATTACAATGAGGCTCGAGAGGCCTTTTTAACATTACTCATGAATGTCAAAACCCTAGACATCCAAAAACCTAACTCTAGGAGATGAAACACCAAAAGTTGTGTGGGACCCGATGGGTAAATTGGTACTCAACTTCCCGGGGTTGTAACTTTTGCATACGACCTCCATTTTAGGCGTGTGATATCCCGTTGTAAAGGCATTTTTGAGAGCTACACATTATGTTGTCAAACTTTGACTCTGTCTATAGTTTGATTGTGGCAAGAAAAAAAAAATTTGTTTAGGGCCCCAAAATGGCCCTAGAAGTACAAAAAGATGTACTAACATGAAAAATTCCAAAATAAGCCAGTTGGAATAGGTGGGCAGCCACCAATTTCCACCTGGATGCGGTGTAGGGCTTCAGGATAGCCCTAGAAGTGAAAAACCCACAATTACAAATAAATTTCATCATTACAGAGAAACATGTTGAACTAAAAAATGTCAAGAGGATCCAGTTGGAATAGGTGGGTGGCCACCAATATCCACCTGGATCACCTTGATAAATGAATGGTACATTCCCTGGGTTGGCGAGTTGAGAGGAACAAAATATTTTGGTTGGAACTATTGTTGGAGTTGTGAAATTGCAGAATTTTGTTTCTTTAAGCATTGTGATGTAAATATGTGTATATATATGCATATCTACATAGTGTGCAATGAGAATGATGCAAAATTGTAGGGGAGAAGGAATGTAATGTCCCCACTATAATCCTCAGTGTAATTAAGGTTTAATGTAGATATAATGTGTGGCTACGACCAAAGTGATGTATATACGAATGTATTTTCTAAATGTTAATAATAAAATGTGATGCCAGCTGCCGAGGGGACATGGAAAAAGATGGGGGATGAATTAATTCAAAAGAGAGGGGAGGTTCTAAGAAAATGTCTAAGAGGGGTTCAGGGGGGAATTACCAATGTATATTAATTCAAATCATTTCCTAAAATTTGTATTGGTATATGAACCTTCTAATTTCTGATTCCATGTTCCCAAAGCCAGTCATTGAATGCATGTAAGCAGGTGGGTGTGAGAATTCACATCCCATAGTTATTGGGAGCATGAGGGCTGAGTATAATTATCTTGGGGATATGTGTGAGTCAAGCAAGCAAGCCAAAGGAGATAAATTTGTATGGGCTGCTACAACAATTTTACACATTCAGTTTTTGTGCATGAACAACAAATGGAGAGAAGGAAAGAGAGCTTGGAGCTGGAACATCCATGGAGGCAGAATTCTAGAACATTTTTTAACATACCTAGAGCGTTTTGGAGCTGAAGATTGAAGAGCTAGGTTGTCAATGATCCGAATTATTTTGAGCATGAAATGAGAGTGGAGATATAATAAAGAAATATACTGAGATTGCAAGAGATCCAATAATATAACAAATATATATTAAATGTATATAACAAGAGGCACAACTAAACAATAACACACAATTTCTATTAATGAGCGAAATGTACAACACTGTAGAAATACAGAGTGAAAGACTCACTAGAATGGTGGCAGCTTATCTTTGAGAAGAGATGTGACGGATACGCTCATTCACAAGAAGATGATTGTTACAATGAGGCTCCAAAGGCCTTTTTAACACAAATAAAATCCAAAAACCTAACCCTGAAAGATGAGAATCCAATAGTTTTGTGGACCCCATTTTGGGTAGTTTGGTGTATCAACTTCCTGGGGGCGTAACTTTGGCATACGATCTTCGTTTGGGGCGCACAATAGCTCTTTGAAAAGGTATCGACGAGGAGATTCATTTAGGGAGCTCAATTGGAGATTTTTTTTTATGTAGGAGCATCGTCAACAAGTACACGTGGTAGAACAACTCAACGCCTGAAGACCAATTTGGAATCTCGAATGCTGGCCATTACTGTAATCTTTCGAAGCTAATAGAAAAAAAAAGAGGAAATATCACACACGTGGACAAAAACGAGCACATGTGACTTGGGAATTCAACCCTAGTCTCAATGTAACCGCAATTAGATAACAGTTAGTTTGTTTCTTTTGTATAAAGATAGATTTTGTACACCCAAAAGAGGGGTTACGAGAATTATGAGTAAGTAGGAATCTCAGATTAGTAGTTGTTCATTTGATTTTAGATGTAAGCATCTTCTTGATTTTGAATGAAGATAATAGAGAAAAAATGATCCAATGTATGGTGTGAATAGTGTTTGCAATTTCTCTGTTGTTGTCTTAATCTTTTCAAGAAAGAATGAATCTTGCTACGAGTGTATGTAGCTTTGAAATACTTTCATACAAATCACTTTTCTTTGTGAGCCGGTGCAAGGTGTGCACATAGTATGCAAAGAGTGCGTTGACAGGGTCTGTTTCGACTCATAAAGCTCAGAAGAAATAGCGTAAGACTTTATTTGCAAGAAGTGTAAAGTGACTGCCGCAAGGAGTGCACAGTCGTCACAAGAACTCGAATATTGTCTAAAGATCTGTTGCAAAGAGTGCACAGACCTGGAATTTGACGAAGAGTTGAAGAGACTTCGTAAAGAAGTCAAAGGACGAGAGCGGAAGAATGCCATGAAGGTGAGAAAGGATTCTTTTCAAGAACCTTTGGATCTTAGTTTGACAAATTTCCTAGAAAAGAAAGAAGTGCTTGAGAGATCGAAATATTTGGAGAGATCAAGGTTAGGAGGAGTAGCACTTTCCAAGAAGCGCGGACGAGATCCAAGAAATGGACTCATGGGAATGATAAAGGTCAAAGCCTTTAAATCCTTTCGAAAATATTGTAAGTCTAAAGAAGGCTTTAGCTCAGAGGGAAGATCTGGACCATTCGATCAGCGTCCAGACAATGAGGATCAAGTATAGAGGAGGAAATATCTCAACCGTTCGATCTGAGCGCAAACGGATCATAGCCATCTGATCAAGGTAAAGTGCACTAACATTAAAGCTTTGAACGTACACAGGAGGAATAAGGTCATAAAATTCTGAAAACATTGGAACCGTCCATCACGACAGGACACGTGGTGAGAGATCAACATTTCGATGACTTGCATAGTGGAAATTTCAAAGAGAAGAGTTGTGAGGATTCACGAAGTGAGAACTCGTAAAAATATCACAACTGTTGATCATTCCAAAATCATCGAGACCGTCCATTGTCAAGGAGGAAACATGGAGAGATATCAACATTTCGCTGACTCGTGACTCGAAGGAGTCAAAGGTTGAGTCGCGAGAAATCGTGAAACATGAAATCCCGACATGATCTGAGTCGTTGATCGAAGGGGATATCTAGACCATTGATCCAGTGCCATTGCAATTTCGTCTATCTGGAGAATGGAGGCAAGGAAACTCTAAAGTCGTGAATCGCAAAAAGATCACAGTCATTGATCGAAGGAGGGATTAGAACTGTAGATCTGGTTTTGTTGGGACTTCGTAACTCGAGAAGTCAGAGGTAAGAGTTCTGGGAACTCGTGAAACCCAAAACCAAAAATATTTGGTCTGAGTCGTCGGTTCGAGAAGAGATCTGGACCATTGAGCATCTAGGGAGACGATTCGCGAAGTGTGAACTCACGAGATGCAAAATCATGAAGTGCTCAAATATTGGCCCACGGTCATAGCAAAGGGTCACATCAGTGAAGGGGAATAGAGGGGCTATCATGCACCAGGATCTTGTCGGGATTTTGAAAGTTGGGAGAGTCTGAGTGAATCGCATGAAAAGGCCCGATATGCAAATTCGCGACGCGCCTTTTGATTAGGCGACTGGTCACAGCCTTTGTCACATAAATGGATGGGCTTAACCAGGAGAGCTAGTGCCTAAATAAGCTGAAGCTTAAAATCATTAAGGAGAAAGCTGCAGGTTCCATATAACCTGCGCTTTAAGGGAAAGAGGGATTGTTAATTGGATTTGAGGTTCTTGAGTGTCAAAGAGTCAATCAGATTCAGTTTCTTGATCGATCCTAGACCGGGAGGTCGCACAGTCCTTAGGAGAGAAGGGAGGTCTGCATCAAGTTGTATCAGAGCTAATTTTCATCGGTAGATTTCAGACGAAGGAGAAAAAGAACTCGAAGTTGTACTCTGTATGCAAGAGACATTCAACACAATGCCACCGAGGAGATGAGGGGAGCCACCTTTAGCCAATCGTGTTGTAGAAAGAGAGATGCGAGAACTTCGTGCAAAGATGGAAGTGATGGAAGTAGCGCAAAGAAGAGCACTTGATGCTGGAGACATCAGCGATGCAGAGAGAAAATATGTAGAAGCCGAAGAAGCTGCAGGGGAACATGTTGCCGAAGAATGCTTGTTAAGATCAATTGTTAGATTGGGAGCCAGAGCCAAGATAGAGGTCCCAATGTATGAAGGCAATTTGGATGTTGAAGAGCTGCTGGATTGGATAAGGTCCATGGATAAATATTTCGATTATGAAGATGTCGATGGGGAGAAAAGGGTGAGACATGTTGTCACTAGGCTTAAAGGACACGCAACACTGTGGAGGGATGAACTGTAGGCTAAGAGGAAAAGTAGAGGCAAACAAAAGATAAATAATTGGGACAGAATGGTATCCAAGTTGAAGGATAAATTCATGCCCAAAGATTATCAGATCAATTTGTTGAGGAAGCTGTAGAACCAGAGACAGAAGGGTATGATAGTCAAAGAATACACAGAGGAGTTCTACAAGGTGAACATCAGAGCTAGACAAAGAGAGAGGGACGAAGAAAAAGTTTCCAGGTATATGAATGGCCCGAGGTATGAAATCCTGGATGAGCTCAGCATGATGTCGGTAAGGACAATAGAGGATGCTTATCAGTTTGCACTGAAGGCAGAAGAGAAATTGGACAGAAAACAAATCCAGCGAGGTAGAGGTAAAATGTCAGCCCCGAACAAAGGCAAGGGAGTTTCCCATGACAAGGCGCATAATTCCAAAGATGAGGCTAAAACTCCACACAGTCACTTAGAACGAGGAGGAATTTCCCGAGGAAGACATGGTGGTGGAAGAAACTCTTCTAGAGGAAGAGTCAGAGGAGGAATAATATGTTATGCCTGTGGAAAGACAGGGCACATGTCTTGGGAATGCCCTGAGAAAAAGAAAGAATGAGGAGAAGATCACATTTCGGAAGAACAAAGAGGGAAGGTTGAAGTAGAGGGAGCAGAGGATGGAACATCCCTGGTGATGAGAAAGGTTCTCTTAAAACCAGAGGCAGAAGTTAAAAAACCAATACAGAGGAACAATCTATTCAGTACAACTTGCAAGACTAAATACAGAGTATGCAAGGTGATAATTGACAGTGGGAGCACTAATAACTTAGTATCCATAGAGATGGTGGATAAATTGGATCTAGAGACAACTGCACACCCAGAGCCATATAAAGTCTCATGGTTGCAGAAAGGACACCAGGTAATGGTTACTAAACAATGCTTGGTTGAATTTAAGATAGGAGGATATAGAGATGAAATTATGYGTGAKRTAATTCCCATGGATGTATGCCATATTTTGTTGGGAARACCATGGCAGTTTGACAAGAATGTCATTCATGATGGGAGGAAGAATACATACACCTTGGAGAAGAATGGTAGGACACACATGTYGTTGCCAATAGAGGAGAAGAAAGTGAAAGGGGAATCCAACACAAGCATACTTCTCATGAGTGGGAAGGAACTCCTGAAAGAAGTTAAAAAAGAACAGGAGATGTAGTTTATTGTGRTGAGGAAACCCAGAGTCATCCTCACTAGTACTTCGATGGATGATTTTCCTGAAGAAGTTCAGGAATTGTTGGAAATTTTTTGCGACATAGTGGTGGATGAGCTGCCTAACTCATTACCACCCATTAGAAGTATCAACCATCATATTGATTTGATACCAGGAGAAAGTCTACCAAACAAAGCGGCATACAGACTGACACCTCGAGAGAATGAGGAGGTAAAGAACCAAGTCTAGGAATTGTTAGACAAGGGTTTGGTCAGAGAGAGCTTGAGCCCATGCGTAGTGTCAACTGTGTTGAGTCCAAAGAAAGATGGAGGATGGAGAATGTGTACAGAATCGAGAGCCATAAAAAAGATCACTATCAGGTATAGATTCCATTTGCCAAGAATAGATGATTTGATGGACTGTTTAAGTGGGGAAAATTTATTTTCTAAGATAGATTTGAAAAGTGGATATCACCAGATCAGAATGAGAGAAGGTGATGAGTGAAAGACAACCTTTAAGAGAAATGAAGGTTTGTATGAGTGGCTTGTTATGCCATTTGGCTTAACCAATGCCCCAAGTACTTTTATGAGGTTGATGAATGAAATACTAAAAGATTTCATTGGCAAGTTCATGGTTATGTATCTAAATGATATACTGATCTTTAGCAAGACTAGAGAGGAGCACTTGAGGCACCTAACACTAGCGATGAGGAGAAGTCCTCTTTTATGAAGACATAACTCATTTACTTGGGTTTTGTGATCTCTTCAAATGACCTGAAGATGGATCCGGAGAAGGTGAAAGCAATCAAGGAATGGTCATCGCCAAGGAGCATGTTTGAGGTAAGAAGCTTCCATGGACTAGCGAGTTTCTATAAAAATTTCATTAGATATTTAAGTGGAATTTGTGCACCAATGATGGATACAGTGAAGAAGAGGCACAAGTCTTTTAAATGGATAGAGGAGGCCGAGAAGAGCTTCAATACATTAAAGGAAAAAGTAACGAAGCGACTAGTTCTGGTCTTGCCAAATTTTGAGAAGATGTTTCAGGTAAGGTGTGATCCAAGTGGCGTTGCGATTGGAGGAGTTTTGAGCCAGGACAATAGACTTGTTGCTTACTTCAGCGAGAAGTTGAATGAAACGAAGAGAAAATACTCCACATATGATAAGGAGTTTTATGCTATAATTCAAGGCTTGAAGAAATGGAGACATTACCTTGTCCCACAAGAATTTGTGTTGTATAGCGATAACCAAACTTTACAATTCATAACCAGACAGAAAAATTGAATCAGAGGCATGCGAAGTGGATTGAGTATATGCAAAATTTTACTTTTGTCATAAAACATATTGTTGGGAATGCTAACAAAGTTGTTGATGCATTGAGCAGGAGATGTTTGACTTTGCATGAATTTTAGGTAAACACCGTAGGGTTTTAACACCTTGAGGAAATGTACAGTGATGATCCAAACTTCAAGGAAGCATACGAAGTATGCGCGAATCCTATGCTAAGAGATAGAAGCCAGTGGACATAGTATATGATTCAAGAGGGATTGTTGTTCAAGGGAAATCAATTGTGGATACCAAAATGCTCAATGAGGGATAACCTTTTGAAGGAAAAACATAGTGGAGATTTGGCTGGACATTTCGGCCATGATAAGAAATTTGCACAGTTGAGCACCCATACTATTGGCCAGGTATGAGAACAAATGTGATAAAATTCGTGAACAGATGTAGAATCTGCCAACATGCAAAAGGTAAAAGACAAAACACTAGATTGTATCAACCATTGTCCATACCAGAGAGGGCTTGGGATGCAATAAGCATGGATTTTGTGTTGGGACTGCCAAGAACACAAAGAGGATGCGATTCCATATTTGTAGTGGTGGATATATTTTCAAAGATGGCACACTTTATCCCATGCCAAAAGACCAGTGATGCAACACATGTTGCAAATCTGTTCTTTAAGGAAGTTGTGAGACTTCACGGCCTACCCATAAGCATTGTCTCGAACAGAGACACAAAATTTGTTGGTCATTTTTGGAGAACACTGTGGAAGAAGTTAGGGACAAATTTGTCCTTCAACTTAGCTTATCACCCTCAGACAGATGGACAAAATGAGATGGTAAACAAAAGTTTGGGAAACTTATTGAGGAGTCTGGTCACTGAGCACCATAATCAATGGGATCAGATTCTGCCACAAGAAAAATTTGCATACAACGACTCTCCAAACATGAGCACTAGGAAGAGCCCGTTCCAAATATTGTATGGAATGCAACCCAGAGGAGTATCTAAGTTGAGATACTTGGGACAGAGTGAGATTAGAAGCACTGGAGCAGAATATTTTGTTGCAAAAATGCAGAAGCTCCATAGCCAGATCAGGGGGCAGTTGCAGAATTCTAGCCAAGAGTACAAACACAGAGTTGATCAACATCATAGAGAAATCCAATTTGAAATAGGGGATCAGGTTCTAGCACATCTCAGGAAGGAAAGGTTCCCTAGGGGGACATATAACAAGCTAAAGATGAAGAAGACAGGACCATGTAAGATCTTGAGGAAGTTTGATGCAAACGCCTATGAGATTGAGCTGCCATATGATGTGGGTAGATTGCCCATATTCAATGTCTCAGACCTGTATCCTTACAGGAAGGATGACATAGAGGGATCAATAGATCAAGAGAATATTCAGTGGGAGAAACAAATGCATATAGCAGAAAAACGATAGATGGAAAGGATCGTTGATCAGAGGATTGGTAAGAAGACTAAGAGGAAGACCTATTTTGAATATCTGGTCAAGTGGAAGGGACACCCAATGGAAGATGGAAATTGGGAGAGTGAAGCTGGTATCCAAAAGCATGGAAAGTCAGTGTAGGAGCTCATGGAAAAGAGTCCATGAATTTTTTCCCAAGGGAGTATGATGCAGGAGCATCATCAGCAAGTACACGTGCCAGAACAACTCAGCGCCTGAGGACCAATTTGGAATCTCGAACGTTGGCCGTTATTGTAATCTTTTGAAGCTGATAGAAAACAAAAGAGGAAATATCACGTGCGTGGACAAAAACGAGCACGTGTGACTTGGGAATTTAACCCTAGTCTCAATGTAACCGCAATTAGATAGCAATTAGTTTGTTTCTTTTGTATAAAGAGATATTTTGTACACCCAAAAGAGGGGTTAGGAGAATTATGAGCAAGTAGGAATCTCAGAGTAGTAGTTGTTTCTTTGATTTTAGTTGTAACCATTTTCTTGATTTTGAATGAAGATAACAGAGAAAAATTGATCCAATGTATGGTGTGAATAGTGTTTGCAATTTCTCTGTTGTTGTCTTAATCTTTTCAAGAAAGAATGAATCTTGCTACGAGTGTATGTAGCTTTGAAATGCTTGCATAAGAATTTAAATCGCTTTTCTTTGTGAGCCGGTGCAAGGTGTGCACATAGTCTGCAAAGAGTGCGTTGACAGGGTCTGTTT
>SNQJ01S0033303.1:32520-53322 GCA_010110895.2 Picea sitchensis | reverse complement strand
GAGTCGTCGGTTTGAGAAGAGATCTGGACCGTTGAGCGTCTAGGGAGACGATTTGCGAAGTGTGAACTCACGAGACGCGAAATCACGAAGTGCTTGAATATTGGCCCATGGTCATAGTGAAGGGTCACATCGGTGAAGGGGAATAGAGGGGCTAGCATGCGCTAGGCTCCTGTCGGGATTTCGAAAGTCAGGAGAGTTGGAGTGACTCGCATGCAAAGGCCTAGTACACAAAGTCGCGACGCACCTTTCGATTAGGTGACTGGTCACAACCTTGGTCACATAAAGGGAGGGGCTTAACTAGGAGAGCTAGCGCAAAAATATGTTGAAGCTTAAAAGCGTTAAGGAGAAAGCCGTGGGTTCCATATAACCTGCGCTTTAAGGGAAAGAGGGTATGTTAAGTGGATTTGAGGTTCTTGAGGGTCAAATAGTCAATCAAACTCAGTTTCTTGATCGATTCTAGACTGGGAGGTCGCGCATTCCTTAGGAGAGAAGGGGGGTCTGCATCACTTTTTCTATCATTGAGGTGTTGATCATAAAAAACGTCATTTAGGCCCTCAAAATGGCCCCAGAAGTTTGGGACTGCTAAAAATAGTAAATTGCTAGAAAACTATTTTGAGCAAGTTGGAATAGGTGGGTGGCCACTTATATCCACCTGGATCAGTCAAGCCTGAAGAGTGAACTCATGTGTGAGTTGCGTTGTAACAAGTGTTGTCGTTGGCTATTGGTAGTTTTCCTAACAATGAGGTCCCTTGAGTTTCTCAGCTAAGATATTCTTGGTTACTTGTGCCAGAGAGACCTTGATAAACAAATGGGACACCCGAGGGAATGGGATCAATGAAGGGGTACATTCCTTGGGTTGGGCATGTCGAGAGGAAGAGAGTTGGTGGAAAATCAGGATAGTTGAAGGAGAATACCAGTGGGTTGTGAGTTTTCTGAGCTATGAGAGGATAGTGAGAGACCACCCTATTTTGTGGATTTCTAGCCCCAACTCGGGGGTGACTTGTTGTTGAGATTTGGAACAAAAATTCTAGGGTTGGGTGGAACGTTCGTCCCAAGCAGTTGGTTGCACAAATTTTTATAAAATATAAGTGTTTTATCTTGTTGTTGTGTTATTTTATTAGTTAAATTGTTGTGCATGAACTCTGTGTATAAGAATGATTTGTGCTGCTGTAATAAACTATTTACTACATTCATGTGTGATTTTAGCATGTTGTAGATGCATTTGATTTATGGTAATAGACAACCGTTAAATCTAGTTGTAATTGTAGCTCATAAGCTACAAAAATTAATTAAGATAACAATTTTTTTAATTTTTATGAGTAATCTGCACGTAATGTTCCTCTACTGGATTGGGGGACATTACATTTGTTGTGTAATTTATGATGATGATGATGATTAACATTGAAAATTGAATTTTTTTAATAAATAAATTTTTTTATTAATACAAAAACTATAGTTACATGTAATTTTCTTACTTGATAATTTTCAATTTTAAGTTTAATTATATATCAAAATGATTTTTTTATTTAACAAAAAAACCTAAATTTGTCTCATATATAAATTCAATTTTTAAATGCAATATAATCTTGCAATATGTTAGATTATACAAATTTTGTAGGAAAAATTAGCTTATTTATATGAATTTTACATACTTTGAAACTCCTTCACTAAAAAGGAATTAATAATTAGAAATATATTCATAAAAGTTGTTTTTAGATTCATTTTGGGTAAAATGACAAGGTGAAGCAATTATCTTGGTTGTTTCTTCATTATAAATCTTAGTTTCTTCAAAGCAATGTGTGTATGACTTGATTTGGTTCCCTCAATTTATCTTTCTCTACATATTTTATTTATTTCATTTAACAAGGAGAAGTTACTCTCAGTTGTTTCTTCATTATAAATTTTAGTTTCTTCCAAGCATTGTGTGTATGACTTGATTTGGTTTCCTCGGTCTATCTTTTTCTACATATTTTTTTTATTTCATTCAACAAGGAGAAGCAATTATCTTGGTTGTTTCTTCATTATAAATCTTAGTTTCTTCCCAGCATTGTGTGTATGACTTGATTTAGTTCCTCAATTATCCTTCTCTACATATTTTCTTTATTTCATTAAATAATGGGTTAATCCATGAAGATGGTAATTACTTCACAATATGGTATGTTGGTGGAGGTCTATGACATCTTTTTGGACTAAAAAAAAGTCTTTTGGAAAAAAAAAAAACACATTAACTTTAAGATGATTTTTTTTTTCAACTAAAAGTTTAATTTGATAGAACCTAGTTTTTGGGTCCATTAAATTTTAATACCTTTCCTTCTAAGATTCTACACCCTTAGACAGTTTTTGGACTGAAAAGTTTTGTTAGTCAAAAAAATCTTTCGGCCAAAAATATTGTTTATATATAAAGTGACGCAATGGCCCCACACTTTGTTTTCTTTATTTTCATGTCGAGCCCTCCCTGTCAAATCAGAGTCTTCTCGTCACCCTGGAATAGTCTCAAACCTACGACGTGAACATATCTTGCATGTGAAATTGGTGGTGAATTTATGGGGAGTTCAAAAATGTGAAATTGGTGGTGAATTTATGGGGAGTTCAAAAATGTGAAATTGGTGGTGAATTTATGGGGAGTTCAAAATTGTCAAATTATTGGTCTAGTTGTGAAGTTGGTGGTGTTGGTGGTGGATGCATGTGGTTTTTTTGGTATGTTATGGCCTACTTGTGGATTTGTGGGTTTGTTCTTGTCTATTTACTTACGGGGAGTTGAAAATTGTGGATTTATGGTTTTGCTTATATTATTTTCACGGAAGGTAGCTTACAATTTCCACTTTCATTAATAGTCAGAAATGTTGGAACTTATTGGAACTTATTGGGAATCATGGATTTGTGAGGGTTTATTCAAATTATTTTTGGGGACTTATAAGTTCTATTCAAATTGTTTTTATGGATTTATGTGGGSATGTTTGGATTGTTTACACATTTCAAAGTTACAACATATTATTAATTGTTAAGGTACTTATACGATACTTTCCCAGATTTATGTGGGTATGTTTGGATTGTTTACACCTTGCAAAGTTACAACATGCTATTATTTGTCAAGGTACTTATACGATATCTTCCCAATTATTTCATATCTGACTGGTTTTTCCCTGTTTATTTGTTTTACTTTATTGATTGCAAAAAAAAAAAAATCTACTATAATAGCCACATAGGAAGTATGCATCCCCAAATTCATTTATCAAGTTTCAAGTGTTGAACCTAAACACTATGAACTTGCCCAATAGTTTTGGCATCATTATTAGAGATGTGCACTTTGCAATAATTCAAAAGAATTTAAGTATGGAAAGAAACAACTAAGAATTTGATGAACTTAGTGTTTTTTTTTTTTAATTTACTAGATGCTATATTAAAAATAAAATAAAGGATAAATGCTATCTCCTAGTATGTATAGAAAGATACTCCTAAAGTTTACTTTGATCAAATAATATTAATTTTGGCCCTTCCAATGGAGAAAAATAATGTCTTTGTCTCGGGCAACCTTAGTTTATGTTTTTTTTCCCAAGGAAAACCTAGTTCGAAAACACATTAAGGGATGTGTCTCCACATTCGTGGATGGAATCCATAGTAAACCCATAATCTTAGACTAATGTGCCTCACCCAGGGGATTTGAACCAAGTATCTGTTGGCATGGAACTGGCCAAATGCCCAACAACATTGGTGACAATTGGTTGAGCTAACTCCTTGGGATAAAAAATGTTTGGAAACATCTTGACCCACCATTAAGAACTTCAACAAGAGTGACATTGTTGGTATCTTGCCAACCCTAATCGACCCACAAGGGGAAACATGTCACAAGTGAAATTTGAGCCTAGGTGGGAAGGATAAACAACCTTAGTTTGTATATGGACAAGCTTTACTTATTTGTGATCAATCAAAGGTAACCCATCGAAAGTGAAACCATATCAACATCCTCACTACTAGGAAATCCTATAAAAATATAAGAAAGTATAGGATAAGATCCTCAAATACTCTAAATAAGATGGTAGAATTAAAAAATATGGAACCAAGAATTGAGGAATCCATATTTAACAAGATATTGTCAAGGACCAACAACTACAACTAATTGATGAAGTTACAACAATACATGGAATGAAAGGAAGAGAAACCACGTGGCTCGAATGATCAAGGATTAAGACTTGCAAGAATCAATTATAGATAGATAAATGATCAACAATGAAAAAACTGGATCAAAACTCCAAGGGATTTTTATTACTTTGTTTCATCATATGCAAACTCATTAACTATAAAGCTTTGAGGATAAAAAATTTCAAAGGGGGGTGTCACCACACAATCTAACACCTTAGTACAAATCCCTCACAAGGCACAATACTAGTAGAAATCGAAAGATGTCACCACTATCACCTAGGCAAGAAATTCCTTCTCTTTAGTGAAGGAGTAAAGCCAACAAAAGTGAGGATTCCCTAATAGCCTCCAAGAATCACTAGGCAAGACATTATCAAGTCTAGGGCTTCCTAGTTAACTGCTCAATCTACTACCAATGAAATAATATAGACAAAGTAAGGATAAGGTGGTGAGTAAAAACAATTTCTTGATTTGAAGAGGTGAGGATCTAGGTCAATCTAGAAGGTTTTCCAAGTCAAATGAAGGCTCAAAAAGATCCCCAAACACTACAAATGAAGAGAAAACTAAAGGTTGTTGTATAACTTTGAAAAATATATTAAATTACAACATGAAAACAAGTTATTACAACATTAAATAAATCAGCCCTTTAACTTGTAATAATCCAATGAAACTAGAGGGATAAACCATTAACTAAATTAGGGTTTTATTCATCAATAAAATAAAAAATTTAAGAGGCATGTAACAACCCTAAAACCCCTAGATGTCTATCCCTAGACGACTGTAAAAATAAATCAACAAAGTATTTTAGGGTTTTACAATGTTTATTACGTCAACAACATGCATAAAAAGTCAAAACATCTTGGTTATTTATGGCTGAAAATGAATATTTGATGTTACAAAACCCTAATATAACCCTAAAACAATAAAAAGTAGTTTATAATTTAGAAAATAATGATTGAATATTAGGAGGGTGACTAGTGCTAACTATAGTTTTGGGCATATAGGGTCAATTAAGGATTCCTTTGGAGATACGTGAGTGGATTTTTATGGTTATATCTAGAGGTTGTTCACTACTAACCCTAAAAGATCCTCCTAATATACTAAGTACAATTCAAGGAAAGGTTCTTCACTAGTAACCCTCTAAGAGCTTTGATAAGAAGGGCTTGTTCAATAAAAATCCAAGAGAATGCTCAACCAACTCTAGAGAAGTAAAATTACACTTAAATGCATTCATAAACAAAACTACAAGATGACACGAGACCACTTACTCAATAAATGTTTCATCCATCAAAACCCTAGGAATGAATATCCATGTAGTAGCAAAGCATCCACAAGCACATCTTCTCCAAAAATTGCTCTAACTAGCCATCCATAAAAAAATTCATACGAGATAATGTAGAAGTAGACAAGTAATGATATATCTCCACAAGTAGCAATGGTTTACAAGTGAGAAGCACTTCTTTTATTTATAGGAGAGATCTAGCACCCGTCTCACACAATAGAAACCCTAAAAACATAAAATAATGTCTTTATCTCTCTCAAACCCTAAATATAAGGCAACGATACATTAAAAAATACATGATACATGAGTGGATAGGTCACTAAGACCCCCAACGATGCCTCCAAGATGAAGTAAAGTAGCTCAAAGATCAAACTGTCCCTAATAAATGTGCTCTAGATCTCACACCTGTGGCATGTGTGGCCTCGTGAAGGGGACGACTCACTCCAAAGTGATATCTAGGGGCTCAAAAGTGAAATGTTTCCATGAAAGGGTGAAAAATTTCATCTCCAAGAGGTGTGTCATGTACTCAAGAGGTGCAATGTATCATCAAAAGGTGCCAACTCATCATCAAGAAAATTGATGTCTCATCAAAGGTGCCCCATCATCATAAAGGCGCAACATCCCATCATAGTAGCCCAACGTCCCATCATTAAAAGGTACAATCATCATGTAAAAGGTGCCACATCATCTCTCCAAGTGTAATGTCCTCATGTAAAGGTCCAACTTCCTCTAGAGAAGGTRGAATKCCCTCAATCAAGTGGTGGGKAYGACCTCAACAAAAGTGTGCTAGTAGCCCCTCAATATCCTCCAAGGGATCCAAGTGTCAACTAAGCATGTGGCTATGTGCAATCCATCATCCGAGGAGGGGCTTTTGTAGTCGAATGCATCATGAATTCCAAAGGCAAGGTACATAATTCAAGCACAACATATATAGTGAGTCATGCCAATGTGAAAGCCATTAGATATATCTCACAAAGTATCCTCTTCAAACTTCACACTAGCTTACAAAGTTATTAAAATTTTCAAGTTTAGGTATGGGAGGATCATTATTACCCCCTATTAGGTGTGCTAGTACCTAGGATAAGAAGTATGTCCCAAGGGACTCATCAAGGAGTATGTTATGTGGTATGGATTTGGGTTTACTTCATGGGTGGATTGTCATTGACATGCAAGGCCATGTATGATAGTCATCCTCATATGAGCGCCTTTGTAGAGGGAGCACTTAGGAAATGAGGTACCCTTTCCTCGCTAGTGCATCTTTCCAAACCCATGTTTTCCTTTTTCTTTATTGCTTCAACCTTTTTTGTCTTTTGACATTTGATTTTCTAAGTCCTTTTGTTAGGTATGCATTCATTGCATAGGACTTGGGGTGATGGCTTCTTAGCACAGGGGTAGAGATTATGCTTCACTTCTTTCTTGGTTTTTAATACTTTTCTTTTATTGTTTGTTTATTTTCCTTGCATTTTGAATTAGGGATTTTTATCTTTCTATATCATTTTTTATAAAGATGCATCAATCTCGAGCATTCAAGCCCCTTCTTCTCATGGGATTATGAAGCATGGAACTTTTTTGGATACATGTAACAACCAACCCAAAATAAAGGACAACATAGAAAGAACGGATGGAATATGTTATGCATGGTAAGAGATATGGACATGTTACCTCCATTGAGGCTCCCTAGTAGTACAACTTTTCCCAAGAGTGACAACACTTGACTAGGAGATGATGATGACCACCAAGGTGAAACAAGGAAAAAAGTATAAATTCAAAGAATCATGATTCATCATCTAATTCAACCCATGATCACCATTTTCATGCCCCAAACATTGACATTATCACTCGATATCAAGTGTCAAAATAATGTACCTCAATGTGCAATGCACCATGTCATCTGATGTAAGTGAGCTGAGCATATAATGGAATGCATATGTGGGAAACTATCTATGGATAAGTCCATAATTTCATCATCGGGATTGTTGTCTATAATGTGGATCATGGAGAAAAAATATCCTCTAGTTACCCCTAGAAGTGAGAGGGTAATAAGGGGTACTATGCAATGCATGTAATGCCCCTAAGGGACTTATATAAGGGGATAAGGGGTTAGATGTATATGTGAATAGTATGTCACCCTAGTAGTGGTCCTTGATGGGTAATGAGTGAGAACTAATATAGATAAGAGGCCAATAAAGTCATTAGTACACACATTGAGTTATGATTATTGTACTTGGATGTATTTGTGCTATTTGAAACATCTAAGGAGTTATTGTGTGACTAATCGTAATAATTCCTTTTGGAGATTTGGTCCATGCCAATATTTTGTGCACATTGTGTGTATTGGGGTTCATCACACTTTATTATGTATTATGCTCATTGCACTTGTGTCCTCCTAGAGGCGAGGTCAGATGTATTGATCAAAATACTTAGTTTTATCCTAGATCATTTCCCTCTTTGTGTTGACATATCGCGGCTTGTTGCTTCATCCATTAAGAAACATCCTAAACATTCTCCCTTCTATGGCTAGGTGATACTTGTGACTATTTACATATTATTGTTAGGTCATGATTTTTCTTTGTCTAGCTTGCTTTKCTTACGTGTATGATTTCCTTAGTATTCATGTCAAGTCACAACTCCTACACAATGCTACATTAATTCTCTTACCACGGGGATACAATGTAGTGTATAAATTTTTCACTTTGCAACTTCTATGCACAAGCCTATCCTATAATGACACAAACAACTCCTACACAATTATGTAGTAAGATTAAAGGAACTAGAGTTTCTCTTTTTAGTCTCCTATGTATGGTCTAAAACGATGATTTTGGGTCTTCAACCTTGTATTAGTGACCAATTTGATTAATTAATGGACTGTTGGATAGGACACCTTGCATTCTTCATGTATTTACCTCTAACGTTTCATGGTGACTTTACCACTCTTTCCTAGATTTGCATCCCATTTGGGGATTTCTCCAACTAATCTGATCACTTTTGTTTTTCACATGCTTATTTTGGGTCTTAAATATACTTTGAGTAGTTGGAGAGTACCTTTTGGGACCACAAGCACCTACCATATTTTTGTACACACTTTTGATAGTTTAAATGGTCAACCTTCCCCTTTATTTATTTCTTTGTCAGTACACTGCATAATGCATATTTATTAATATTTTGACAAGTTGTTCAACCTAAATGTGATACGAATTCATAGACCTTTTTTTCCCTTGCAAAAAATCATTATTTTTATTCCAAGTAGAAATGTAAATTACATATTGTATATGCTTCAACCTTTAGGCTACCTCTAGAGATTTTATCTCCTTACACAATATTCAAAAATGGTCTTCTATGCCTCTTGAGACCCATTTCAAGGATGATTCTCGTAAATAATCATCAATTTGGACTATCCCAAACAAATTATTCATTAACCTTCTTCCTACAAAAACTAATCATAAAAAGATGATTCTCATAAATAATCCTCAATTTAGACTATCCCAAACAAATTGTTCATTAACCTTCTTCCTACAAAAATTAATCATAAAAGGATTGTATATAGTCCAATACTAGAGTTTCTAAAATCATAGTATTATAATCATTATATCCTAAAAAAAAAACATGTCCAAACAAAACAAATTGTTCATTAACCTTCTTCCTACAAAAACTAATCATAAAAATATTGTATATAGTCCAATACTAGAGTTTCTAAAGTCATAATATTATAATCATTATATCCTTAAAAAAAACATCATCATTTAGTAAAAAAGAAATAAACAATCTTAACAAAGAAAATACAGATTATGGTGTATATAAAGAAAAGACAAATTGGAGTAGTGACTCAATCCTTTGATTCAATATTCACCCAAGTATACTACTCCACCTATAATCCTTCATTAGATAATGAGTCTACTATAGAGTTGAATTCCCTATAAACATGGCTAAATGAGACAAAACTAAAAACCACTTCCATCTTTTTGAACTATTTTAAGATTGGCCTTAAAACGAAACTTTCCATCCTAAATAGACCTTTCATCCAATTTTTAACAACAATGTTATCTCCCATTACTTGCAACTTTTAAACATTTTATCTTTAAAAAGTTTAAAGAGTCATTTTAATGCCATTACTTTAGCAAAAATTATGGACCCTAAACCTGGACCTACCTTAAACTTTATAAAAAGAGATCCTAAGAGAAAACATATACCTCTAGCTCCATTGGGTGCTACTTTTCCTTTTACAGTTCCATAATAATATCCTCATGCTCTGAAAATATCTATCAACACCTCATTTATTTGTCTTTGAGATTTGAACTTAACTACTTTCTTTATACCATAAAGACTACACGAAATTGAATGGGACATTGAAATGATGGAATTACTTTGTCAATAAAGAGAGCTAAGTTCCTAAAAAATCATAAACCCCAAGCAACTATCAATAGAAATGACTTGAAAGGTTTAAGTTCCTTTTTATCAAACCACTAATTTAAACAATTTTCTATTGAATCCCCCTACCATACCTCCTGACACCCTATAATCACTTCCAAATCAAACCATATAGCTTTTGAATAAGGAAAACTTGCAAGTAAATGAGAAATAGTTTCTTCATCTTGTTTACACTAGTTACACAAACCAAGGCCTTATTGTTCAAGGCCAACCACATGAAGGTGTGAGATTTCATTGCATCCTTGAATTTCCAAAGTGGAAAAACCACCATGACTGATCACCCTATACCTTATCTATGAACATTATTTTATAGCTAAGCTTTTTCTACATAGGAACCAAAAATAGGGTTTTGGGTCCAAACTAATTCATCATCTTCCTCCTTGATCCTAAGATGGATACATAATAAAACCCCCAAATGATCATTCCTTTTGTTAAGAATTAGAGCACAAGCAAGACAAGACAAGAATTGGCGGAAAAGGCTTTATGCCATTCTATTGCTCATTGTATTGATCTCATGATATGAATTTATAGTACATGGATTGGACCACTTCTGTATCTAGATATCATTGACAACTCATCAATAGATCACGACAACACCTCATCAATATATAAGGTTTACAACTCATATCAATGTGGTCTAAGACTTCGTGATTGTCTAGGGACTCACAATCTAACACCATTGATCTGCATATTTTCCCTCTAGCTCCAACATATGGGCACTCTTCAAACTGTGTTTCCATAGATTAGTGGTGAAGGGACAAACAAATTGTGAGACCATATATATACCAACATCTTACAAAACAAATAAGACCTCATTTGTGAGTCTAAAGGAGTTCCCACACCGCACCCAAGGGTTAGTCCCCACTCTTACTTTATCCCCATTCCCTACCTTTCGGACCGGATAGTTACCAACCAAGGGAAAGGCCAACACTAAATATTGCCAAACAATTGAGACATTGTTGATAGACTTTTTAGGGATTCTTATACAATCTTTGAACAATTCATAGGATGTCCTCCAATAATACTATCCACAAACTTTTAACATTTAATTCTTTGCCAAAATGATGAATATATTTAAGTTCGTAACCCCCTTCCTCTTTTGGTGTTTCTATATATGACCATTTTACTAGGGACAAACCCTCTTTCTCCCTTTTCCTTGTCCAAAAAAATTCATAAACCTACAAAATAATGAACCCTCTTTTCCCAGTTCTCCTACAAAATGCCCCCTAATCGGTCGATAGATTGAGGGGGGTACACCTATGGAAGAATGTAAAAGGGATGCCTAAATTAATTTGACTTATGGGTCAACAATTTTACTCCTTATGGATAACTAAGTATAAATATACCTCCACTCCTCATATGTTTAACATCTATCACATATGTAATTTAGACCCCTTTTCAAGCGCTCTTTAATCCTTAAGTTTTTACTCTTCTTTCATGTGCTCTGGGATTGTATTTGGGTTTTTCTTCTCCACCAACCTCCTCTATTAAGGAGGTGTTGTTGCATGTTTCTCTTACCTCTACTGGTTGTGTCTTAGGTTCCAACCCTTTATTTTTGGATTTGGTGGTTGCATCTTGTGACATTTGCAAGTCTCACCCTTCTTGTTTCAATGAATACTCTATGTTAAATTCCAAACTCAAAGGATAAATTCAACTTGTGAAGTACAAGATACATCCTTGTACTACGTGAATAAGCATCTATTAGTTTTCAACTCTAGATCACTTAGTGCTTGTATTGTTTGTTTCATTAATGGTTTTATATGTACAAGTGAAGATCAAGAAAACCTGTATTGTTTATTACAACTGGATATTGAATATGTGTGCAAGGATACATAACTCCCTCTTTCTCTTAGTTTCAAGGTTTCTTGTTCTTTGTCACTTTACTTCTCTTGCTAAGTAACATTGTAATATTAAACATAGTTAAGGGTATTTTATCCTACCTAGGGAACTAAGGAATCACTCCTCCTACTTATTAATCACACAAAGAAGAAAGTGGTAAATAAATCACTTCAATTATGGTTTTTACATTGTAGTTGGGTGGAGAAAGGAAAATGATTTCTATGTTAGTAATTTATTTATGAATTTCTAGATCTAATTATTTAAGTGGGTTAAGTAGAAACCAAAAGTGAAAGAGGATAATAAACTAGTTTTATTTCATTCCTTAATTTTCTTTATACTTGTTCTTACTTATCTTATTTGGAATGAAATCACAAAATGAATATACAATATACATCCTACAACCATAGATCATACATTACAACTCAATCTCCTTAATCTATTTAGATTCATCATTTCTCGGCTTTACCAAAAATCAATTAGTGACTCCACATCTATTGGGACTAGTCATCCTAACTTGAATAACATCACTTGGTAGAGAGGTTGTTGACAATAGAACTGAGTGCAATGGGACCAAACTATCCCACAATAATGGGTTGGCACACTAAGGTAAACGAATGAAGGAGTTGTTTTACTCTACCAAGTAAGCAAGCAATTGATCAAGTGAAACTAGGGTATAAAGAAAAGAGAAAGAGACATGCTTTTATGGTGCTCCTTAAATGGTCTTTAATCTTGAGGGTGAGCTAGAGGAGTAGGAGGAGCTGAAAAATGAACTCCAAATAAACATGTACATATTACAACAAAAAAAGCATACTCTATCCTACCAATGATTAACCCTAGATATAGATTACACAAGATTATAGAAACCTATAAACTACTTAAGATCCAATAACCAAATGCAAGTAAATAGATTGAGTCAACACAAGTAGYCGGGGTGAAGAAAARAGATTCTATTAATCAATAATAAAATATTACAATGAGTTACCTTGCATGCGTATAATGTGGCTCCAAACCTCTTCTTCTTGGGGTTGTTTCTTGAAAGGCTCTCTTAGTTCAAAAGCTCTTCCATTAACTTTAAGAATTGTCTCCTCAATATTCACATAAGAAATGGGCAATGTAGAAGACAAGTGCAATATGATCAAACTAATATGAGAAGAGCTCCAATATCATAACCTTACAATGTCGAAAAAAAGATCCATAACATATTGAAGAGGAGGCCTTTTGTAGAGGATTGGTCTCCTAGGGTTTTAAGTGAAGAATTGGCCACCTTCTAGGGAAAAACCAAAATATCCATGCCTTGGGTATGCCCTCCTTGATCAAGTTTACTTGTATCAAATATGGCATTCTTCTTATTGACAAATTTTGACTTTATTAGAGTTGCACAAGTTTTAGCTTGATTTCAAGATAGTTGTGTGAAGTTGGAAGGAAAATTCAAATGGTTCAATTTAACTAAGCAAATTACAATGATTCCAAAGTTCTTAAAATATTTCCATCTTTGCCATGTCATGTAGAAAAAATGTGAATGTGTAATGAAGTCAACATTGTTTTTCACATAAGGGGAAATTATGGGTGCCAACACTAAATGCCTTCTACCTTAGAGCTCTTCCTATTAGATCCGCCATATGCTTCTCCTAGGGCTAGATGGCCTCCTAGTTGGAAATTATAGTCTTCCTATTCATTCCACCTAGGTTGAGTGTGTCTCTTTCCTCCGAGGTCACTCAAATACATCTACAATAGCATTATAGACTAATGGCATGGATAGTGGATTTTGGTAGGCTTTGTATCTTTCTTGTTTACATGACTAGGATAAATATTGAAATGCAGTAGGTTTCCTCACTTTCTCATCATATTTAAATTCTCTTAGTAGATGTTTTAAGAAAATAATTTAAAGTGAAAATTAACAAATTAAAAACTTGTATACGTTTTTGTTTAGGTTGATTTTTCTTGTTTGAAAACATATTTTAGAGTACCTATTTTTTTTCACATAGCTTAATTTCATATATCAATTTGTTTGTTTACTATTTGTTGAGAATTTACCTTAGAAGTTAAAAGTAAACATTGTTCATAGGGTAATTTATTTTATGTCAAGATGAAAACCATAATTCCACTAACTTGTTCATGCTTACATTCCCACAAGTCTCCCATGACATTTTTGGCCTCCTCAAAGAAAATGGTAACTAGAATTTAAATATTCATTTACACAATTACGTGAAAAAAATTCATGTCTCCTTTCATTACGTTTTTAAACACAATAAAACATCTAAAATATGATCATGTCTCTATAAAGTGCCACCTACTTTTTTTTAGTTTGCAATGAATTATGGTCAACAAACACCATACTCCCTTGAGCAATTTTTTTTTTGTGTTGCCTCATATTTATAAAACAACTAATTCACCTTTGTTTTTTTTAAATAAAAGGTATGGTTATGGAAGGGTAATGCATGGATTTCATATCCCACAAGACCATGTCTACTTATGTTGGAATGGGATTAGAACTCAAGGAACATTCTTAATATGTATGGTTGTTGGTATAATTTATTGTAGGGCGAGTGATGAGTTCTTATCCTTGTTTAGAGAATGAGCCATTTAAGAGCCATTCAAGGGTGAAAATAATTCATTACCACTTGATTTGTGTATTTGTTTATGTTGAATATCTTCTTGTTTGAATTATGGTTAAGTTTAGTTGAAGTTATTAGTTTTAATTTGATTGAATCACCATTTTATTTATTTATCGAAACCGTTGTTTATTTTTAAATTTGTAGATAAACCATTATCATTTATATTTGAAATAACATTTCCGTAATATAGATAGAATATATACAAAAGTATCAAAGAATTATTACTCATTCGCTTTATATTTAAAACTTGTAAATATAAATTTCTAAATTACTATATTACTGAAAAGTCCATAAAATAATGTTAATAAAAATAAATAAAAAGTGAAATTAACTATCTCATAAAAACTTAAATTAAAAGACAAAAGATCAAACTACTTACAACAACCTTACATAAGAACTATCACACGAGAAATCTAAAACCCTATGTTCAATTCATTTGTCACAACATAAAATGAACTATTTGATATCAATATTAATTTAATGTATTTTGCCACAATTGAAGATGCATCATCCAAACTAACATTGCATGATTATTTCTAAACTGTATCATTTAGGGACATGTTTTTTTTTTTTTGTCACACCATCTATTTTAATTATGGAATAATTGTTGTTGATGTCAAGTGTGATTATTAGGGGAGTTTAAAAACAATTATTACAACTTTCCTATCACCAAATTTCTCAATTATAAATCCATGTGGAGACGGTTATATATATATATATATTATTTTAATACTATCATAAACTCATTTTTCCTATAAACTCTTTTCAACAAGTTTCACACTCCATGCATGTTAGAACATAAGGTTTACATTTGTAATAAAGTCACTTTATGACTTTAGGTTATAGTTTATGTTTTTTTTTTCATTTTTAACTAGAGTAGTCTATCCTACATTCATAAGTGGAAATAACTTCCTCAATGAAAAATCATATATAAGGAGGTGATATCCATTTTAATAGATGCATTAGTTATTCATTGATAATATCATATTGTGTTATTGTGAGTATATGTCTTTGAGCTATGTTATGTGACTCAACCATGAATTGAAAATATGGGAGAAGGAAAATATACTTAATTACAAAAGCTTTTATTATTATTAAAAGGTGTTTTAATTCACACTTAAAAAACTTATTTTAGAAGTTTTGAAGGTATTATGAAATAAAAAAATGAGAAATGACAAGTATATACAATAAAATACATAAATTTCAACTCTCTCATAAGAAAAGAGAACCAATGTAAGTGATACATAAGTTGATACTCAACCAAGATACAGTTGTAGTAGATCGTAGTAGTGATGACCTTACCGAAGAGAGGGAATTTTACACATTTTAAAAATCCCATAGCTTGAAAATAGAAAGAGTTCTAATGTAGATAAAGCTCAACATGGATGGTTGCTCATATAGTTTGGGGGTTTGTGAATCTTGGGAATTATACCCTTATGATGGTCACGAGACAACTTGGTGGAGCATTGTGGATGTATCTCAACATGGATGGTTGTCCAATAATTCGAGAGATTCGTAATTCAAGAGTTCAAGGAGGTGGAATATGGGAACTTAAGAACTCATCCTGGGAACTACACCTTTACGAGGGTTACAAGGCAACTTGATGAAGCTTTACCTAGTCCAAGAATCATTTTCAAAGAAGAAGCTTTTGAAAAATGTTTGGTTTTGATGTTTTAGTTTTTAGTCAATGCGTTTTTATCTTCAGTTAGTATGTTTTTCTTTCAATATTGTAAGACTTAAGAGGGGGTGTTAGGATATAAGACTTGCATTTGTAATAAAGTCACTTTATGACTTTAGGTTATATAGTTCATGCTTTTGTTCCCTTTTTGTGTAACACAGTTTATCCCACATTCATAAGTGGAAATGACTTGCTCAATGACCAATCATATATAAGGAGGTGGACTCTCTTGTAATAGATGCACCCATTTTTCCTCGATAATATCATATTGTTTTATTTTGATTATCTTTTTTTGAGCTCAGTGATGTGACTCAACCATATCTAAGCTTTCATCATTAAGTGATTCTAGCTCATTTTGTAATAATGCATCCCATACCATCTATCATAAATAACAATATCCCAAAGGGTTAGTTCAATCGGTTGTGGAAGCATTCCTTGGGTTTTCATGTGAAGTTTTCTTTGAAAAAAATATCCCCACTTGATGATATGACTGGTTAAATTTTAGTGGGAAGTTGACCCATGAGGCTTATTCCTAGTCACAATGTGAAGAGTTTTAGATTTATTTTTTACCACTAAGGTTCGATGATGTTATCTTCATTATTGTTGTAACATTAATGGGTTTTTTTGGAGTGTTTGGTCATTCTTTGTTACATGTTTGGGTTCACACTTTTATGTGGTTTTATTTTTTTCTGTTGCACTGAGAAAAGCAAGGTGCTCAACAACCTAGAATGACGGAGATCCCCATGTCACCACATGTGTATTTGGATAATGTAAATATTAGATGGAAAAAATAAATTGTTAACCTTTTATTTCTTTTGACTGCAATAACAAAAAAATAAACATATCATATCTGATTATCATAGACCCATATTTAAACAAACATAAATAAACTAGTATAGGTCCATGTTAATCTATTATCTATTAAATGTTGAGAGGTAAGTGCTTTAAAGTTTTTTTATCCCTATCAATGCTTAATAAATCCAATTTTAACATGGATCTATGCTAGTTTATCCACATATGGGCTGTTATTTTTTTATCCAGATAACTCCTAGAGTCTTAATTATTATTTATGTGCATGTTTTAATTATTTGTGAACCACCCTATCTCACTAACTAGGCTTTCATTTTGTTTTTACTAAGCATTTGAGCACCTTTTATCACTTTCTAGTTTTATTATTCTCGCACTTCTTTATCATTCATATTTACATCCACTATTTTATCCAACTTGTGGTTATCATTGTTGCACATTTGTATGAGGAAGGGAGAGGGGGGAAGTAACTCTTCATCCCATAATCAACCTTTATAAATTCACCTATAGCCATGATGTCATTCCACATAGTTTCATTTGTTATAATTGTGTGATACATTTACTACTTAATAGACATTATTAGCTTGTTGTCCAATAGGTGTTGTTTAAGGGGGTGCCTTCCCACCACTTAACCTTGATAATTTCTCTAAACATGGAAAGAAGAAAACTAATAATTGTTATTGTTTTGTTTTCTTATTTTTCAAATAAATATAGTAATCCAAATTTTTAACATGGATTTTTTTTGTTATAAATCAATTTACAAATTTATTGCTAATGATAGTAGCAATATTACAAATAAACCATTCACTATCCACCTTGAGAGATATTAAGTCAAAAAATTGATTGTCTTAAACCATTTAAGTGGATTCCTAAATGCATGTTGCATTCATCATGTTGTAATCTTGCAAAGATGTTGAATATAATGAAGGCATGGATTTAATATGTGCAACATTTGTTCTACACACTTCTATCTAATAAAATTTTTGTAGTAGATGGTATGAGAATTTTTTGTTCATTGTTGCAAAAATGACAACATTTTCACAATGTTCATAATTTTCACATAAAATATAATTGATGTTCTACTTCAAAAAATTTAGAAGAGACATCTTGCATGCTTGTTTATCTTGCTTCTTTGTTGTTTTTCTCTTTATAGGAGCTTAGTTGATGTTTTTCGGTCATCCTAATACCGATCAATGTTAGAATATAGTAAACAAGGATTGAGTAAGAGACAACTTACATATTCATTTATGATGAATACTGCTCAATCAATCACAACTACATTGATTCATGATCCATCAATTCAACATACCAAAATCATGAAGCATGGAACATTGATTCATGATCCATCAATTCAACATACCAAAATCATGAAGCATGGACATTGAATAATAATTCTACATTACATCACAATGGGATTTACACATCATCATTATAAGTTCATGCACGCTAGACACAATAATAATCACTGTGATTTTTTAACAAATACACAAAAATACATACTTTTAACAAACAAAAAAAGACACATATGTATACTCTACACCATGACTACCTTGAAACTTGACAAACCACTAAACCAAATTGAAAAGGTCAATTTTAACAAAGATCTTGCATATCTATAATCCCCTTACATGGGCCCACAATTTAGTATTGGAAGTGAAAATTCACTTGAATTATCTTGTTAAATTGTAAAACCTTTTTATGGCAATGTTGTACCTAAGACCTACATTATTATTGGCAAGTATGCATGTCATTGGATATGCTTACAAACTTTTGTAGGACAATGAAGATTTACCATTTCTCACGAAGAGATGTTGATTGGGAAGTAGAGTGAGAGGTGTCCTCATGCCTCTACTTATTCAACTTGTTTTTGGCCCTTTTGAATTCCCTTTATCTTTTAATGGTCCTTCTAGATCATATCTCACTCCCTCTCTCGTTCCCTCGTATCTCTCCAATAATTTCTATTTTACTAGTTTTTCTTTGCAAGTCACATTGGATTGTCTCTTTCTTATTCCTCTCCCCGACAATAATACAAGTTGTTTTCCTCTCAACAACCATTTTCTTCTCTTCTCTACTTTAGTCCGGTGATTAATTTTTTTCATTTTTTAGATTCATTTAGCAACACATATACTCCTAAGAAGTGAAACTTTGTGACCAATGACTAAGATGAATTGTAAGCATGTAAAGGAATTAAAAAATTCCCAAGTTAATTCTTCAATTTATAAAGTGTCCAATCACTCCTAACTTTTGAGAGGACGCTTTCACATAGAGAAGCCTCTTTTTAGTTATCTCCTTTCAACAATTCTTCCATATTAAATTACTAAGGATTGATATTGTTATATAGACCAATATATTTTAAGTTGTGCCATCTCTACCCTCTTAGTCTAGTTTTCCTACAACTACAAAATCCCTTATAGATCTCCCTTTGTTTGTTATCTTACATCAATTGCAAGGATTGCTCTATGGAAATATAAAGATCTCAATATACCATGATTCCTATATCAATAGGGACATCTATAGTTGTAATGACTCTCCTACTAACAAAATTATCGATTCGCTATGGGATTGATACCCTCTTACTCTCATTTTCCTACAACTACATAATCCCTTATAGATCCCTCTTTGTTTGTTATCTTACATCAATTGCAAGGATTGGTCCATACCCTCTTACTCTAATTTTCCTACAACTACATAATCCCCTTATAAATCCTTCTTTGTTTGTTATCTTACATCAATTGCAAAAATTGCAAGAATTGATCTATAGTAGTATAAAAATTTCAATATACCATGATTAGTATATCAATAAAAACATCCATAGTTCTAATAACTCTCCTACTATGGGATTGATACATTCTTACTCTACTTTCATACATTCTTACTTTGCCTGCCTAAGCCATAAAATTAAAATAATATCTTGAAAATATTTTTACAGCTGTAAAATTCCTCATCATTTTTATATAATATTAGTTTTTATTAATTAATATAAAATAAAATTATACTAAAAAATATATCACCATAATAAATTTAAAAAAAAATTACAAATCTAATAAAACCTATACGGAATATTAGGTCTCATCATTGCATAGTATGGATATCGCACCACCTGCCTCAGCATTGCATAGTAGGGTGGGCGTGGATATTGGCCGGCGTCGAAATATTTGGTTGAATTCTGATTATTTTGTGAAACATTTGACTTGAAGTTTGAGTATTTTATCAAATACTTTGATTTGAAGTTTGATTAATAATTAAGAATTTTGTCATTTAATTTAAGTTGATATAATGTTTTCAAATTTTGAAAAAACAACGTAAGATAAAATACAAAAAAAAATTAAAATCACAATTACTTACGAGGTGGCAAGATCGAGAGTCTAGGCCAAAAACACTCAATTCTCTGTAAAATTTTAAATTCATAATATTATGCTGTTTTCTCCCTTTTATTTTTGTTTTCTTTAAATTCTGATTTTTGTTCTGCCAACCCTCAAAAGCAGCAGCCAACTTGAGTTACATGGCAGGAGGGATGGGATTGGCTCGTTCGCTTCTGATCACAAAAACGCAATTGCAGAAGCGGCTGAATGAATGCAAACGTTATTCAAATCGATGGTCTTAGAGACAGTTAATGTCAGAGGCTCCTTATTATTACAAAGCAAATTTGTTGGACTGCAAGGAAAAACTCTTTGATGGATGCGTGGGTGAGTTCTTATTCTTTCAAAATTTCTCATTACTTCCATGAATGTTTACGTGATTTTATTTTAGATTCAGATCAGCTGTTTGAACTTCAATTGCTTTTTGTTCGTTTTCTTTTGTGTGTTTTTTTTTAATATAACTGTAGCTTTCTTGAGGAAGTGGGCTATATCTTCTGCCTACGTGCCCATTACAGAGGAATTTATTCTATACCGCAGGGCACGCCCATGAGGGTTTCGTCAGAATGTGGTGGATACAGTAGAGCTAAGTCTGTTGATTGAAATAAGATGTTTGAGCATTGATAGTGCTTTGATTAACCATTTGATCACAACCCACCAGTA
>SNQJ01S0033302.1:99142-126692 GCA_010110895.2 Picea sitchensis | reverse complement strand
TTTTACAAATCATATGTGAATCAATATTTGGTATTGAAGTTGATTTACAAAGGATTCAAATAATAAGCTTACAGTCCAAATGCAAATCAATATGGGTATTATATCGACATTCGATAAACTCCAAAAGGAAAACCATTTAAGTATGAAATATACAATAGATGTAAGCACAATGAACCTTTAAAAACATGTTTTGAGACGGGATATTATGTGAAATTAAGTTTCCATGCTTCATTCATTATTTCAGTCATGAATCAAACATGAAAACGCAAGATAAAAATAAATCAAGAATAATCAAACATCCCTTTTTTTATAACCCAATAATCACCCCCAAATGGTAGTATTTACAGGATGAGGTGTAGGCAACTATACGAAGTGTCATTTTTTGTTCAAAAAAGAAAAAACATGCAGGGCTTCCAACAATGGGGACTTACTGGGAGAAGCAGTTATCTCTGCATTACCAATGAGCTCATGTTAGAACTGATTATAATGAAAAAATTAAAGAACAACTGAAAGGTAATCAAGCATCCAAATCAAATTCCAAAAAACATCACATGGTCCAGCTTCAGATGTCTCTGTTCAAACGAAATCCGATGACAAGTTTTAATTATGAGAGAATTGATGTTCAAGCTAATGAATCTAATACTATTAACAGGGCCACTACTTCTAGCAGGCATCCATAGGCTCAGCAGGGATATCAATTAACCCACTCTGATGCCTCTACCCTATCCAAGAATTTTTAATTCAAAATGAAGGGCACTTACGATTAATATCAAAATTGATACCTAATAATTTTCTTGAACCCAACATTGCTTCGCTACCAGAAGGCCTGTTCAGTACCCCGACGAAGTTGTCTTGGCATCATGTATGCATTTAACCGCTTCCTACAGACCTGTTTAGTATCTCGACGGGTTTACAGAAACTTCCCACAACTCTCTAGAAATTATTTACAATTTGACATAAATTTGATGATCTTCAGAAGAGTGGGGTGATGCTGAAAATTTCATTTTTCATAACATTTGATATTTTCCAGCCTTTAATTTTTCACTTGATAACCTTCATTATGATCTAAAATTAGTTTTCTGATGAGACTAATTTTTCGAGGACAAGAAGGCATACTTGAGTTATTTTCTTTAAAAAAAGGGACTGCATAAATAGATTTAATGATGGTCGTGTCTTCTCATAATTATAAAGTGAAACCAACAAACCTATTTCGAACAGAAAGTTTGTTTAGCTAGTCTGCGTTTCAGCAATTTACAACATGGATGCTCTGAAAAGACCTTGATTGTTTCTTCATAATGAGGCATTTTGGTTTCCCTTCATGAACTAAAAGGTGACATAGACATAAGTTTAACCAGAAAGCAACGAAAACAAGAAAAATGAAAAGAACCAAAATCAAAAAACAAAAGTAAATCAAAACAAAAAAAAAAATATGTAGAAAGGTGGATCTAGAATTATCAAGAAAAATACCTTTTGAGAGCTTGGCCATTCACCGGGAAGGTGTCTGGCTATCCCTCCAAATTGTGTAGATGGAAAGAGTTGGGACCTAGTTTTTCAGTGATGATGAATGGTCCCAGCCAAATATTTTGGAACTTAGTGTGTTCCACTTTTCCCTCGTGAGGTTTATCCCATTTGAGAATCAGGTCTCCTACCTCAAAGTTTCTATCCGAAGAAGAGTTTGAATCAAACCATCTTTTCACAATCTGATGATGCTGATCCAACTTCTTCTTTGCTTGTGCTCTTACTTCCTCTAGTTTCAACAAGGCATGGATTCTACTTTCGAGAGGAGGGCATTCCTCTTCTTGAACTTTCTGTGATAATTGCAGAGAGGGAAGCATAACATGTGGAGGGAGAATCACTTCTCTTCCATAGACAATAAAAAAAGGAGAATTACCAACAAATGCTTTGGGATTTACTCTGTCAGCCCATAGTGCGTTAAACAAAGCATTGTGCCAGATCTTGTGGTTTTCAGAAGCCGTCCTCTTAATGATCTTGATCAAATTTTTGTTTGTTGATTCTGCTAGGCCATTTCCTTGGGGGTAATAGCTGGCCGAATATTTAAATTTAATCCCTTTTTCTAAGGAGAATAAATTCATATCCAGGGATGAGAAATAAGATGCGTTATCAAAGACTAAACAATCAGGAATACCGAATCTAGTAATGATATTTGTGTTAAGGAAAGATACTACCTAGTTCGTCTTTACCACTTTTGAAGGTGAAGATTTGGACCATCTGGTAAAATAGTCCATTGTTGTAATGATATATTTATTCTGCTGTGAAGAATCAAGGTTAATTGGTCCTATGATGTCGAGTACCCACTGCTGAAAAGGTGAATCCACAGTGACAGGTTGCAAAGGGAATGTTACTTTTTTCACTCGTCCACCAACCTTTTAGCAGATTATGCATTTACGACATAATGCATGGGCATCTTTAAATAACATGGGCCAATAGTACCCAACTCTTAACACTTTTTGAGAAGTGGTGTCTCCATCGAACTGTCCACTAGCCTCACCTGCATGAAGTTCAGATAGAACTTTTTATACTTCATCTTTTTCCAAACAACACATAAGAACACCATCAAAATTATTTCTAAACAATATGTCATTTATTAGCTGAAAAGATGTAGATTTTAATTTGAGTGATCTTATGTTTTTAGGATCAAGATAGAGAGGAGCAGATCCATGTGTTAAATAAAATTTTATATCATCATACCAAGAATTAACAACATCTTGTGTGCAGCAGATCTGATTTTCATTGAGTTGATTTACAGGTGGGATATTAATTTGACTTTCATGTTCTTCAACTGAATCAACCACTAGTTTACATAGGCCTTGACCTCTAACAAGTTGTGCAGGAGTTATTTCGAGGTCATATTCTTGTAACAATGTCATCCAATTTTCTCGTTTTTTTCCCAGTTCCTTTTGTACTAATAAGCTTCTTACGACAGGGTAAGGAACAATGACTTTAGTTCTGGATTTCAACAGATAGGATCGTAAGTGTTTAACTGCTTTGAAAAAAACATACGCCTGTTGATCTACAGCTGGGTAATTGAGTTCATCCCTTTTAAAATATGAGCTCATGGAGGCAATAGGGATTTCATTGCTTTCAACATTTTTTTGTGTTAACACAACAATGTAAGACCGATCGGAGGTGAAAGTGTAAAGAGTGAAATCTTGTGAGAAATCAGGGCTCATCAAGGAAGGGGCTTCCACTATGGATTTTTTGATGGAATCAAAGGATTGAATTTCCTATGGTCCCCAACAATACTGAACATCCTTTTTAATTAAATTCTGTAATAGTCTTACCATTTCTGAAAAACTCGTGATGAATCTTTTGACGAAATTAATCTGGCCTAAAAAGGATTGCATGGATTTTTTAGAGGAGGGAGGGGGGAAGTTTGGAAATGACTCGAGTTCTTTCGAGATCGATGATTATTCCGTCATTGGAGACTATGAACCCAAGAAATTTTTCTTGTTCCACTGCAAAGACTGACTTCCTAGGGTTGAGGGATATGCCATACTTGTGGCATCGTTCTAGAACAATCCTAATGTGAGACAAATGATCTTTCTTACTTTTGGAGAAAACAATAATGTCATCAATATAGACCACTATTGATTGGTTTATGAGGCAATGAAAAGCAATGTCCATTGCTCTCTAGAAATTGGCCCAGACATTTATAAGTCCAAAAGGCATCTTCCTGTAGGCATAAGTGCCCCAGGGGGTACAAAAAGTGGTTTTTAACTGGTCTGATGGAGACATGAGGACGTAGTTGTATCCCAAAAAACTATCTAACAATGATAGTCATTCGGAACTAGATACCTGCTGAAGAATGTTTTTCCATTGGAGGAACGAGATAATTATCTTTATCAGACGCTAAGTTCAAGTTACGAAAATCGACACAGAGTCGAATTTCATCGCTTTTCTTCCTTACAGGAACTAGATTAGACACCCATTATGTGTGCCTCATGAGATTATATTTTCATTTAATAATTTATTCAGATCTTTCTTGACAATGGGTTCTAATTTGGGGTGCATCTTTCTCAATTTTTGCTGAAAAGGCTGAGTTTTGGTTTCATGGGGATGATATGTTGTATTATATTAGGATCAAATTTTTTTAAATCATCATATGTCCACGAGAAAATGTATTTAAATTCTTTAAACAGTTTGATAAAAGAAGATCGTTCTTACTTGGAGCATCCCATTCCCAAATTGATATTTTGAGGATTATATTTAGTCCCTAAATTTACCATCTCATAAGTCAAGGAAGAACTGTTCGTTTTAGAATTGACTGACCCTCTAAATTTATCATGTAAATCATAAAAATTTTCTAGTCTTACAACAGATCTGGGAATAGAGTTTACCAGATCAGACATCGATTTAGGAGATCTAGGATCTGATATTACCATGAAGTTGCGGAGGTTTTCATTGTGAGTGCCTTCATCGATGATTGATCCTTGGAAAGTGTCTTCCATATGTAAGAAGTTGATGATCTATTGATCATCGTCGAAGACTCTCCAATTGGTGATGTTATCTAGGATCGACGGTCTGAACAATAACTCAATCGAAAATGCAATCGGAGAAAGACCTTCTACGGGAAAAAGTTTAGAAGTGATGTTAGCCAGTAGATTAGCCTCAAAATTACTTAGTCTAGGAATGGAATTGATGTTAAATGCTAAAAATTTCTATATCAAACTCCATACCTCAGTTTGGTAACTTCTCAGATGTGGTGAGAAGTAGTGTATGGAGTTTCGGACCTGTCTGACCACTATATCCGAATCACCGAACACTGTTAAATTTATTACATCATATCCAAAGGATTTTTAAGCCCCTGTAGGAGTGCTTCATATTTGATAGTTTTATTAGTGCACTCGAATTCTAATCGACATACAATAAAACTCTTATTACCTGCAGGGTCGATGAGTACACATCTTGCACTGTCTCCTTCTTTGGATTTGGATCCGTCAAAATACACTGACCATATCTGAGTTTCGTCAGTAGTTTTTGGCACATTTGGTAGAGCTAGTGATTGAGTACAGGTCATGAGTTCTTATTGTTTCCCGAGATCCATGAAGGGGGAAATTTTGATCATGAAATTACCAAACAAATTGTTCATTCCCTACATTTCAAATGAATTATTGGATGCAGTGAAAGGTTCATTCAGATCATTCAAATATGTCACGGTATGCTTGAGATGGCATTCGAGGTTTATCCTAATTTTATTTGGCTATCTGTTTTCCAGCAACCAAAAATGAGACTAGTCTGTGGCAAAGTAACCATGCAGTTGCTCGGACCAGTGCCTGCTTAAAAATAAACCATAGACTTCTAGGATGTCAACAACAATGATATCGATAATTTGGTGAAATTTAGGATTATAAGATAACCTAACTAGAACATCTTTAAGTTCACCGATTACCTTAATGTTTGTCCAATCGAGTTGAATGATTTTGAGACTAGAATGTTGAACTTCTACGTTAATTTTTTGGTAAACAGATAAAGGAATCACATTTGATGATACGTCAAAATCCACCATGCAATTATGTACATTTCTATTGAAAATTTCAAAAGTTAATAAGAAAGGCGAGACATTTTTATGAGTATTAACAACATAATTCTATTGATTTTTTTTATTTTTTATTTTTTATTTTACTGGGGGAATCAGCAACTTGCGGTTCTTGTACTCGCGTGACGCGGGGTCGATCCCTAGGCGTCTACCACTATAACCCCAGGTGCAACCACCCAGCCCGCAAGAATTGCACACGAGTAAGTCCGGGTGAGAATCGAACATGAGACTTCATTTACAAATTTCCTTCCATTTACACGGCACTTGCCAATCCATCTACACCCATGCGGGAATAATTCTGTTGATTTTTTATTGTTGTCCTTGAAACAATTTTATCTACATTTGATACAGTTTTTTTAGTTAGATCCCTTTTATCCAGAAGTTCAGATGTTGTGTTAGTGGGGATCTTTTGGATTTTTTTAGAACTGATTTATGTAGTCTTTCTGCTGCTAGGATCGTTGTTCTTACTATTTTCTACGATATTTTGAAGCATTTTCTAGAGAATAAGAGGAAATTTCAAAAGCTCGTAAACATAAATATTAGCCCTCAATTTCATTAGATCTTCAATAAAGTCATATTCTAAGATTGGGGCTACTAAAATATGTTTTATTTCAACTTGTTTTGACTATTTTGGAGGCACATTATTACTCATTTCGGGAGAGGATTTGCTTTGTACTTTATTTCTTGTGTTGTAAGGGTGGATAGTTTCAAAGTTTTCTTGAAAAATATTGTCAGAGAAATGTCTGTAGATATTGGGAGATGACTCCTCTTCTTTGGGTACTTCTTCCTGAACTATGTCTTCTGAATTTTCAGGGGGTACAAAATTATCATGTGCTTCAAGAATGGTTTGCAAAGTGTATTGTACGATTTCAAAATTAAGACCTTCAGGGGTAGGATTTGGCCGGTTGGGGGGAAAAGGATTTCTAAAAGGAGGTTTAAAACTTCCTTTGCTTGAGGATGCCTCTTTGGTCAATCTCTTCAGGTCTACAACTTGATTTCATAATTTTAGGAGAACCTTTTTTAAACTCTCTAAATCTAATGTTTCTAGTTGGCTTTTGGCTTGGGGAGGCCTAGTAAGGATTTCTATTTTCTTTTTGGAGGATGAGGCTATTTCAACTTTTCTATTGAGATTGTCTTTCAAACTTAATATGTATTTTTCGATTTGGCTTGCCTCCTCAAAGGCTTCCAGTAATACAGACTTTTTAGAACTTTTAAACCAAATTGCTATATTATTATGGAGGGATTTGGTGTAATATGCGACAATTAGACTTTCTGCAAGCATTTAATCTGAGAGAATTAGATTCTTTAATGTGAGGAATATTTTGTTGAAATCTTTTACTTTCTCCTTAGGGTTCATTTTCAGGATGGAGAGTTCCATTACCAAGACTTCAGGGGTTTTATCGTCTCCAAACTTCTGTAAGAAATAGGTTTCAAATTTGTCCCAAGAGACAAGGGTCTGGGGCTGCTAGGCGAAATACCATGTAGAGGCATTTCCCTCAAACGTATAAGGAAAGAGTATATATACTACATCTTCGTGTTCTACACTTTATATTCTAATGTCCAACATGAATTTCTTTATGTGATCTTCGACAGATTGCTTAGAATCCGTATCAAATCTAGGTAACCATTTCTCCAGGTGTTTTGGCAATGGGTGTTGGGGTCTAGGTACAACCACGACATCCTAATAAAGACATGGTCTGGTGGGATTATTTTGGTTTTCCATGGGTTTAGGTGGTATCGAAGGTTAAGATGGTTCAGATGAGGAACTGCCTTCATTAGAGGATTCTCCTCTTGAAGAGGATGGAGATGAATGAGGTGGAGAAGCTAGAATACTGGATCCTCCAACTCCAAGAGTAGGGGTATGGTATGGATCTGTGGTATTATCTCCTAAAGTGTTTAAAATCATACCAGTTCCTTCAAGTTTCTCTCGGATATCTGAGAAATCTAAAGGTTGATTGAGAGGCCGACTAGGTTGTATGATATGGGCTAGAGCACTGTGTGTCCTTATGAGTGACTAACTAACAATTTCTTGTATGTCGACCCCTTGAGGATTTGGTGTTACTGGTTTAACGGGAATCTCGATATTTTTGTTCAAGGTTGTTTATGTTTCAGAAGTAACGTTCTTGTCCGAGTGACTCTGTGTTACTATAGGGGAGCGAGTGTGTGGGGGTGGAGTCTTGCGAATTCCACGTGCCATCAATTGTATTCAGGCCCTACATTTAGCACCATTTTTTCTGAGCAAAATTGACCACCCGTCAATTGGAAGAATGAGTCCAGTTCGAGGTTGTCTAAGTAACCCAAGATGTTTGGTGTAACTCATTCTGACGGGTTTAATGGCTCCGTTAGCCAATCTAAAATCCTAAAAAGAAAATTAAAAGAAAGGAATAACTAACTAATGATAACAACTATAATATATATACATATACTTACTCTGATATAACTGTTTTATGTGTGTTTAGGAAGAACAAGAAAACATAAAAAAAATCTCATTTATGAACAACATTTATAGGTTGTAAGTTTTACTGGAAACTCATGAAATCAATGTGAAAATAATCTCTTTTGAGAAGCAGATAAAGAAAGAACACTTAAATATTTTCTTTTTTCTTTTATAAATCTAACTAATCTTGAATTGAATAAACTATGAAACACAGATGTGTAGATAGTCAAAAGCTAAAATAAACATTCTGGTTTCACTAATATATAAGTGACAGAAATTAGAAACACAAAGAAGCTAACCTATTGTTAGTTCGTGAGATTTATCCAAGCCTCTGTATGAATGAATAAAATCCAACTGCCATGCCTACGAGATAAATCTTCAATAGAATTTATGCTACGACTATTTTAAATAAATTCAAAAGATGTATTGGCAGCTGAGTTTTAATGACAGAGAAGGGAACAAAAATTTAACCTTGTGATGTTATGATCACAAATAATTACAACAAGATAAATCTGAGTGTAACGTATTGCATTTCATCATTCAACTAAAATTCAAAGATAAATCCCATCATTTGAATTGGAGATATGATCACAGTGTTAATATCTAGAGAAACAAATTATAGATGATATTTATAACATAAGTATCCCAAACATAATAGATCATTGAGTCTAAAGCTACCAGACCTATTAATATAATAGGATTAACAAAAAATGAATGAAAACACCATTCACAAAAGGCTAAAGCCAAAATGCTATATGTTGTTTCATTTAGTCTTGGAATCATTCATCCATCTTCTGCTCTAGGACAAGATGCCCTTCAATTACAAAATGCGTCATTTTTAAAAGGGTTTTTGGGCAAACTGATATCTCTATTTCTGAGGATAAGATCAGATCCCATAATATCAAAACATTACAAATATGGGGGTCCATAGCCACCCATGATCAAATTGTATCTTCAAAAATTTATAAAAGTTTTCCCTATTTACAAAAATAAACAAAAGGAGATAACTAATCAAACAGTTCGAGCATGTTCCATCCCATAAGATCAGCATCAAATATACCATGTCCTGAAAAAAATGAAATGTGAACAAGTTAAGAAAATAATTATTAAATTTTATATGAAAATGACTTGGCTATAGAATCTCATGATTTTATAGCCAGTCTTATATCGGTAACAAAAACTCAAATTTAAACAATTTTATTTTCAAAAATAACATGGTTGTAATAAAAATCATCTCACCCTTTAACTAAAAAAAGCCTAAACAAAGATCAGTATATCTCAGAATTTATTATGGCCCTCGCATTGTCAACATTCTTTATCACGATGTTTCCTATATTTTTGAGACGCTTGGCTTGTCTCTGTTCATTTTCCTTGAGGTCATGGTTTTATTTTATGAGCAATTCATTGTGGTTTGTAAGAGCTTTAATCCTTTCTTGTAGAATGGGAATGTCTTTATAATATTGTTCAATCCAATGAAAGCAGCCTTCACAATGCACAAAAGGAGTAACCTGTCGGTGGAGCGTATAGTTGGATGTAAGAACACTATTTGTTGTTAGCCCTTGGTCGAGATTTATACCAGTAAACCCTTTTCTACCTTCGAGACATGGTGGGAAATTGTTAACATAGTCAAATGGCTAGTTAGGATCCGACTTGTGAGAATTTGGATCTTCCTCCGCAAGAAACCTTTCAATCTCAGAGTTTGAATCCTCATGGATGTCGATCAAATTGATCGATCTCACATGAGGCTTGGATCGATTACGCAGAATTCTCGAAATGAGTCAACCAACCCTCTTATTATGAAAACCTAACATTACTTGCTTCTTTTTTGATTGTTTACAAGGGTCTTCACCGTCGGATTTTATAGTAGGGTTAGGGCCAACAATAAATTCATGCATAGGGATTCCAATTGACTCAGATCCAAAATTTTGTTGCTCAGGTAAAAACTGATCAGATGCTGCCTCATGACGAGGGATTTTCTTCAACAGATCTGGCTTATCATTTGATAAAACCAAATGTTCCTCTATCAGATGCTTATCCAACATAGGGGTTTTTGTAGGAATCATTGTAGAAAAACCATTTTGGGCTAAGAACCTATCCCAGTCATCAATTAGGGTTTCCAAATGATAAAATAACAATATTTTAATCAAACCAAGGTGAAAGAGGCTAGAGTCTAGGCTCTGCTTCTTTCATATTTTCGACATTTTGTACAGACTTCTTAGCAAATAAAATGACATATTTAAATGGAACCCAATAAAATGCATGAGAAATCATACATGGTAAAGAAAAACCAATCCATAATGGACCTCATAGGTAATAAATTGTTTAAGAACTGATAACAGTCCATGCCACCTAACCTTAATCGGAGAAACCAGAATACCTTTATCACATCATTCAATCTTTCTGGAAGTCATGAAAAGACTCCAGGGCACTTCGTCAATTTTTGAATTCTTAAACCACTTTTGATCGGATAGAGGAAGCCCTGTTGCTCCACTTAATAATTCTTCAGTCACCTCCAATTGAATATCACCAACCTTTGCTCTGTAACCATCAAACGTTTGGGAGAATTCTCTGGCTACATGAAGGTTATATCCTTTGAACGCTTTAATGAAAATATCCCAACCCTGGCCTTTCAAATCCTCACTTGCATCATCATGAAACAACAATGCTTAAGAGCCATTTGGCTCTATTTGGACTACTAGATCCATTAAGGGTATGACCAGACTATAACAAGGGCAATTCAAACTGATTTTGGGTTTAAAAGACAGAAGCAGTAGGAACAAGTTCGAGTGGATACCATGAAAATGAAATAAGCAGGAAACCTATGCGATCATAGCATAAACATGAAGGTCTCGGTTACGGGGTTTGAACACCACTGGTAATGAGATATCTGAGTACATCACACTACACAAAACCTTAACTCGTAATGAGAGGTCTGTAAATTCATTCTGCCAAACAGGACAAAGTACAAGATACGATTTCGGTGCATTTAATCCCCACATCATGTATTGGATATAATCTATTTACAAACTGTAGGAATGTATATGGTTTTACAAATCATATGTGAATCGACATTTGGTATTGAAGTTGATTTACAAAGGATTCAAATAATAAGCTTACAGTCCAAATGCAAATCAATATGGGTACTATATCGACATTCGATAAACTCTAAAAGGAAAACCATTTAAGTATGAAATATACAGTAGATGTAAGCACAATGAACCTTTAAAAACATGTTTTCAAAATGGGATATTATGAGAAATTATGTTTCCATGCTTGATTCATGCTTTAAGTCATGAATCAAGCATGAAAACACAAGATAAAAATAAAGCAATAATAATCAAACATCCCTTTTTTAATAACCCAATAATCACCTCTGAATGGTAGTATTTATAGGATGAGTTGTAGGCAGCTACAGGAAGTGTCGTTTGTCATTCAAAAAAGAAAAAACATGCAGGGATGCCAACACGTTTATGTTATTCTTCATCAGAAAGTTATTTTTCGACATCAATAGAGGTCTTTCCTATCTCTCTTTGTTGCTTCATCTTGGTCATGTTTTTAAGAAGAATTTCACTTAACTCTTATAGTTCTCTACTAGCCTCATGTATTCTTTCATTATCTTCCTTTATAGTTTACATATCTACTTTTAGACTACACAGGGTTTCCAGCAGTCCTATAGAAATATATTATGATTCATCATTTTTTAGTTCTACATAATCAAAGATTCTCTTTGAATTGATCTTTTAGGTTCTTCAACCATGATAATTTGTTGTTGATTTTTATACGTGCAAAACACAAAAAAGTCAATTATTTTTCTTATAAGAGATATATTTCTACTTTTATAAAAAAAAAAATCTATTTTCTTTGAGCCCATAAGGTCGTACTATTTCAATCACTCTCTAATACCATTTGTAATGACTCTATACATCCAATTTTAATTTATTTTTACTTTCAATATTCAAAACTATATTCATGTAGTTATGTTTTCTTATATAAATTTGATTAGATATTCTTCGCATGCAATTATTTAATTTCCTTAACTAAATTGTCATGGAGTTTCTATGACAGGATACCTAATCAATGGTGCTTGCACTAATCTTTTACATTAAACGATTCTTCTTTCTTTGCAGGTATAGAAGTGATGTTCTTCTTTCTATTGTAGGAATTATAACTTACCTTATTATGTTTTGATAACATATCCACCACGAGTTCATATAACAAACTATACATTCACCATTTACATGTTCGTATAATACTGCAATCCTTGTTATCCAAAGATGTAGGAGCATCGCTCCAACCCAACAGCACGCCAGCTAGACAACACATTCAACTTGCATTCAAGGAAGGGAGAGGCACCAACCCTCTCATTTTAAATGTTAAATTGTAATTAATGCTTGTAAGGTTGGAAGAGACAAATCATTGCCTTTGTATATGCTGTAGATAGGGTCGCCTTTAATGGTAGAAAGGATGATAAGATCTATATCCAGTTTGGACTAGACAACCATTGAATGCATTTCAATGTAAAATAATGAGAGTAGGTAGCTTGGAGTGAAAGCTCAAGGAGCCCCTCTTTTGTAAAAAGATCTTTGTATCTAGATTCATTACAAAAAAGAGAGAAGTGGACAGAAAAGTGAGAAGTGAAGAGAAAAAAGAGAGAGTTTAGGAGACCAAGAAGAAGAGATAGGAAGAATAGAAGTAAAGAGAGAGAGTCGAGACTCTGTAGCATTCTGAGCTTTTGTAGACATTGTAACAGGCATTCTGAGATAAATATAAAGAGTAGTTTTTCCTAGATAAGATTCTTTGTGTGTTTCCATGTGTTTATGTGTAATGGAATGAATGTGTTTTATGTGTTTATAGGGATATGTTGTAGATGTATGTTAGATTCCATCTGCAGGGATAGATAAAATTTCCTATATGTGGGTTTGTTGATTTTAGTTTGGGTTCTTTGTGTCTTAATGCAAGGGGTTGCATGACAGAGTGTTGAGGACTCTGTGAGCTAGTGCAAAGAGTGCACATCTTAGTTCTATGGAATTCAGGAAAGAATGTTCTATGAGGGTGAACCAGAGGAATCATAAACTCAAACGGAGAACCTCAAGGTTATTGAACAACTTGGAGGAAATACTGTGCAGAGAAGGGCACAGAGAGAAGACATAATTGTTCAGGATTCTGTGAAGTTCTTCAAGGTGGGCAATGAGTGAGTGCAAGGAGTGCACAAGAAGAACTTTGTTTTCAGTTAAGAGACAAGAGAAGTGTCAAGGAGAAGACACTTATAGAGTTACTGAATACTCTGTCAACTCAACAAGGAGTGCTTGAGCATAAGTTGCCAATAGGACACTTATATCTCTTCAAGGGATAAAAGGGATAGAGACCTTTGAGGTAAGAGAAGTTGAAGCTCAAGGAGGAAGAGTTGTTGAACACTTTGAAGGAATACTTGTGCAAGGAGTGCACCAGGACAACACCCAGCTGAAGTGTTGAGGACAACTAGTTGAATGTCGATTAGAGCACAAGGAGTGCACGCAGAGAGAAATTCTTTCAACTTCGAAAGCTCAGGAGGTCGAGTGAAAAAGAGCCAATTCTCTTAGATATTGAGAGAGTATCAAATATCATAAGAGATAACACAAGGACTGTGCAGGAGTGGAATTATTCCAAGTCCCAAAGCGCAGGAGAGACAACATCTTTAGAACATAGGTGAGACTCAAGACATCGGGCTCACAGAAGAATAATCAAAGGTTGAGGACTTTGAAAACACTTGAATTCTTCCAAGTCTGGGAAGAAAACCAAATCTCAGGAGGAGGAGCGATAGCAGCCATTAGATCAATTGCAGAGGAGGAGATCTGGAGCATTGAATCTCACATCTAGACACACTGGAGGAATGTGTAGAGGAGAACAGATCTTAGCCGTAGGATCTGAGTGTATGGAACAATAGTCATTGGATCTGAAGGAAGGTGCATAAGGGTTAAAACCTTTGATAGTGTACAAAAGAGTGGAATTTTCGAATTCCCAAATTTTTGAAGAGATCATAACTGTCCATCGTCAGAGCACATGTGGCAATAGATTGTGTGTGTTAGGAGAATCGACATTGAAAGGATTTTAGGGAAGGCACACGAGGGTTAAACCCTTCAATAGTGTACAAAAGAGTGGACTTTGCGAAGACCTGAAGCTAAGCAAGATATCAGAACCTTCCATCGTCAAAGGACAGGTGGAAGTAGATTGTAGGTGCTCAGAGAATCGGACATCGAAAGGATTTTGGGGAAGAGGAATCCAAATTCCCGAAATGTGAAGTCTCAAAAACATCGGGATTGTCCATAAAAAGGGGACATGTGGTAAGAGAAAAGCATTTCACTGACTCACAATAGGGAAACGTCAAAGGGCATACTTGTGAGAGTTCATGAAGCGTGAACTCGCGAAAACATCATAGTTGTTGATCAAGGAGAGACCTGGACCATTGATTGTCCAAGTAGAATTTTGGGGTTTCAGAGATTAGAATATATGAAGAGAGAAGTATTTTGAATTTGTGAAACGCGAAGTCCCAAAATCCTCAGAGTCGTCCATCGAAAGGGACACATGGCGAGAGATTAACATTTCGTTGACTTGCACATTGGAGAAGTCAAAGGGGAGAATCGTGGGAACTCGCGAGGCCCGAGATCACGAGTTGATAGGGTCCATCAGATATCAGAGGATCTGAGCCATTTATTTGTTCTCTGAAATATCAACATTTCAGAATTCAGGAGTGTGGAGGAAGTTGTAACTCAGAGGTCATGAATTGTGAAATCCCGACAAGATCTGGATCTTTGGATCGAGGAAGGATCTGGTCCATCAGATATGAAGCATCAAGATTTCAGACATCTGGAGAATAGAGGTGAATCACATCGGGAAGGTTGAGCCCCAAGTCATAGCTGAGGGTCACATTAGTGAAGGAATTAAGGGAAGAGCTAGAAACCATTAACCCATTTTGGGATTTTCATAATCGGAGGAGTCGGGTGCCTTGCAACGAAAGTCCCGAAGTCACAAAACGCGATGCACCTTTTGGGTTTAAGGCTGTGAACACTCCATTGGTCACGTGGAGTTGAGGCTCGTGTCTAGTGCATGTTCATGTGGGTGAAGCTTAGAAAAGGACATGTGGTATTATATGCATTGGAGGTTCCAGTGGGAACTTAGGAGCCATTCTGGCTCAAGGAAATAGGAAGATCCAAGGATCGGGAGGTCACACAGACCCTGCTGAGGTAGGGGTGTTGCATCATGTGGTATCAGAGATTCTTTTTCATCTATATATTTCAGGAAAAGGAGGTAAAGGAGATAGTATGATACCGTCAAGTGGTATCAGAGCTTAGAATTTGTCTGCAGATCGTAGGAAAAGGAAAAGGGAGAAGCTGGGAATGCTTTCGGTTGTAGAGTGAACAACATAATTTCCAGATGGGTAGGTGGATAAAGAGGAGGATGACTACTAACGGCCAAAGGAGTAGTCAAGGCATAGACCACTAGCAAAAAAGAAAAGTTGAGATGGACAAATAACTCAACGAGGTAAGAGAACAGATGGAGAATATTGAATTTAAAATGCAGTAGGATGTTAAAGTGCACTGGGTGTATGAGTGGCCCATGAAGAAGAAGGTAATATGGCCAATTCATAAATTGTTGGCCAGAGCCCAGAGGATAGCGACAACTGTTAAGAGTGTGGTTGAGGTATGGTGAGAGCCTTAGAGGTGAAGAGGAGATGGTTCATATATGTGATCCAGAAGTTGGGAAGAGTCTCAGTGATGATGACGAGAAGAGATTAGATAAGGGTCTCAGAAACTGCCAGGTGAGCAGTGAGTAACTTTCAGGTTGCCTAGAGGGAAATGAGAAGGGATCATTGGAGGATATCATAAAATTCCAGGAGGGTAGGGCATAAATCCCATATTTCCAGGTGGGAAAGGGAGAGGATATGAGACTATCTGATAGTATCATGAACTCAGAGGTGAGTTCATATCTGCAAGGAATGCTGACAAGGGAGGATCAGGGGAGTATTGTGATCGTTGGGGGAATTGAGATATTCCTACCAAGAAGCCCAATTGAGGCCAGAGAATGTGTTGCAAATGTAACAAAAAAAGAAAGACAACCAACAGAAACTATCATAGAGGAAGAAGAAATGGAGCAGACATCATAATCTACCCCAGCAAAATAAGAGCATGCAGATAAGATGCTCACTCCATGGGAGAAGAAGTTGGAGATGATAGAGGATTGGTTGAACAATCTAGAGTGATTAGATGAGTGCAATGAGAAGATAGTCATGAATATTTTGGCGGAAGAGAATTCGACGTAATTGCTCAGAAATTTCATCCAGGAAGTTGAACAGGAAATGACTGCAACACTGAAGCTTGCAGCGGAAAATGAAACATAATTCTAGTATGGGGAGAAGATGGAGGAAGATGGAGATGAACCAGCAGGAGAACTGGCAAAAGAAAAGTTGCCAGAAAGAGAAGATGAGCAACAACTCAGTGATGAGACTTCAGAACTGGAGTTTGCAGTAGGGTGGCGCGTTAATGCCACTGAATAAAAAAACAGTAGGGGGGATTGATTTGATCTATCCATTGAGAAGAAGAAAGAGTCACAGCCGAGAAGACTGCATAAATATAACCAACGCGTAAAGCAACTGGAAGAGGTGATTAAGGAAATCAAAAAGTTGATGTTGAGGTTAGCACAAGAAACTACCAGTAGGGAGAAGCTGAGCAGAAGGGAGCCTACCATAACAACAGGGAAGAAGCACAAACAACGAAGCAGTGGAGCAGATTGACAACTCCAAATAACAATTTGTGATCCAAGTGGATTTCAACAGAGCTTGGAAGCTCATGAATTTTTCACAGCAGTGGAGTATGATGTAGGAGGATCGCTCCAACCTAGCAACGTGCTAGCCAGACAACACAATCAGCATAAATTCAAGGAAGGTAGAGGCACCAACCCTCTCTTTTTAAATTTTAAATTGTAATTAAATGTTTGTAAGGATGGAAAAGCCAAATCGTTTTCTTTGTACATGTTGTAGAAAGGGTCATCTTTAATGGCTGACAAGATGGTAATATCTAGATCCGATTCAGACTAGACAACCATTGAATGTAATTCAATGTAAATTAATGAGAGTGGGTAGCTTGGAGGGAAATCTTGAGGAGCCCCTCTTTTGTAAAAATATATTTGTATCTAGATTCATTACAGAAAAGAGAGAAGTGAACAAAAAAGAGAGTTTAGGAGACTAAGAAGAAGAGATAGGAAGAATAAAAGTAAAGAGAGAGAGTCGAGACTCTATATCAGTCTAAGATTTTGTACACATTGTAACATTCATTCTAAGATTAATATAAACATCAAATTTTCCTACATAATATTCTTTGTGTGTTTCCATGTCTTTATGTGTAATGGAATGAATGTATTTTATGTGTTTATATGCATATGTTGTAGATATATGTTAGATTCCATCTACAGGGATAGATAGAATTACCTATCTGTGGATTTGTTGATTTCAGTCTGGTTTCTTTGTGGCTTAATGCAAGGGGTTGCATGACAGATTGTTGAGGACTCTGTGAGCTAGTGCAATGAGTGCACATCTGAGTTATGTGTAATTCAGGAACGAGTGTTCCAGGACGGTGCACCAGAGGAATCATAAACTCAAAAGGAGAACCTCAAGGTTATTGAACACCTTGGAAGAAAGACTGTGCAGAGGAGGGCATAAAGAGAAGACATAATTACTGAGGATTATGTGAAGTTCTACTAGGTGGGCATTGAGCGAGTGCAAGGAGTGCAGAAGGAGAACTTTGTTTCAAGTTAAGAGACAAGAGAATTGTCAAGGAGAAGACACTTACAGATTTACTGAATACTCTATCAGATCAACAAGGAGTGCTTGAACATAAGTTTCCAAGAGGGAACTTATATCTCTTTGAGGGACATAAGGGATAGAGACCTTTGAGTTCCGAGAATTTGAAGCTCAAGGAGGCATATTTGTTGAAAAATCTGAAGGAAGGCCCGTGCAAGAATTGCACTAGGCCAACACCCAACAAAAGTGTTAAAGACAACTAGTTGAAGGCCAGTCAGAGCGCAAGGAGTGCGCGTAGAGAGAACTTGTTTCAAGTTCAAAAGCTCAGGAGGTCAAGCACAGAACATGCTGGGAGGGCACCATAATTCTTTTTGGAAGAAGAAGAAGGGCCAAGTCCATTAGAGATTGAGCGAGTATGAAATCTGAGAAGAGATAGCACAAGGAATGTGCAGGAGTGGAATTATTCCAAGTTCCAAAGATCAGGAGAGACAATGTCTTTAGAACAAAGGTGAGACTTAAGACATTGGGCTCATAGAAGAAAAATCAAAGGTTGAGGCCTTTGAAAACACTTGAATTCTTCCAAGTATGGGAAGAAATCCAAAGCTCAGGAGGAGGAGAGACAACAACCATTTGATCAACTGTAGAGGAGGAGATATGGAGCGTTTAATCTCATGTCCAGACACACAAGAGGAACGTGCAGAGGAGAACATATCTTAGCCATAGGATCTGAGCGCATGGACCAACAGTTGTTGGATACAGAGGAAGGTGTAGGAGGGTTGAACCCTTTGGGAGTGTACAAAAGAGTGGACTTTGCGAAGTCCCGAAGTTTTGAAGAGATCAGAACCGTCCATCGTTAGAGGACAGGTGGCAACAGATTGCGTGTGTTCGAAGAATCAAACATCGAAAAGATTTCGGGGAAGGTGCACGAGGGTTAAACCCTTCGATAATGTGTAGAAGAGTGGACTTTGTGAAGTCCCAAAGTTTCTAAGAGATCAGAACCATCCATCGTTAGAGGACAGGTGGCAACAGATTGCGGGTGTTTGGAGAATCAGACATCGGAAGGATTTTGGGGAAGAGGAATCAAACTTCTTAAAACGTGAAGTCCTAAAATCATTGGGACCGTCCATCAAAAGGGGACACTGGCAAGAGATCAACATTTCGCTGAATCACAGGAGGGAAAGGTCAAAGGGAAGACTTGTGAGATTTCATGAAGCGCGAACTCGCGAAAATATCAGAGTCGTTGATTGAGGAGAGATCTGGACCGTTGATTGTCCAGGGAGAATTTTGAGGTTTCAGGGATCGAAAGATCTGAGGAGAGAAGTCTTTCAACTTCGTGAAACACGAAGTCCTGAAATTATTAGAGCCATCCATCGAAAGGGACGCATTGCGAGAGATTATCATTTTGCTGACTTGCTCATAAGAGAATTCAAAGGGGAGAATCGTGGGAACTTGCGAGGCTAGAGTTCATAATTTGATAGGGGCCGTCAGATCTTAGAGGATCTAAGCCGTTGATTTCTTCTCCGAAATATCGACATTTTAGAAGTCGAGAGCGTGGAGGAAGCTGTTACTTGGAGGTCGCGAGTCACGAAATCCCGACGAGATCTAGACTGTCGGATCGAGGAAGGATCTGGGCCGTCAGATATGAAGCATCGAGATTTTAGACATTGGGAGAATGGAGGTAAATCACATCAGGAATCCCCGACACGTGAAGTCCCGATGCACTAGAAGGTTGGGCCCTAGGTCACAGTCGGGGGTCACATTAGTGAAGGAATTATGGGAAGAGCTAGGAACCGTTAGCCATTTTCAAGATTTCAGGAATCAGGGGAGTCAGGGTGCCTTGAAACAAAAGTCTCGAAGTCGCAAAACACAATGCACCTTTTGGGGTTAAGGCTGTGGTTACACCGGTGGTCACGTGGAGTGGAGGCTCGTGTCTAGTGCATGTTCACGTGGGCGAAACTTAGAAAAAGAGATGTGGTATTATATGCATTGTAGGTTCCAGTGGGAACTCAAGCGTTGTTCCGGATCAAAGAAAATAGGAAGATCCAAAGATCGAGAGGTCATGCAGACCCTGCTGAGGTAGGGGTGTTGCGTCATCCAAACTCACATTGTAATTAAAAGGTTGTGACCCTCAAGGAACGAACTATAACTCCATCTGCTAGAGAGGTCTCAAGTTGTTTACAGATTTTGTTTGTTATTATTTAAATTCTTCATTGTATTATAATTCTTTCTTAAGGACTATAATATATTTATTACATCCCTAGCATCGTATATTGATTTTAAATATTTAAACCAACCAATACTTACACATTGTATAATCGTTGGTTATGTTTATAATTCTTTTTTATATATGTAAGAAATTTGTATTACTAATTATATTTATACTTACAGCTCTATCATGGAGGGGCATTAGTGGATTGAATCCACATACACTCTCTTGTTATCGACATAAATTACACATAGTTCTCAGCACAACATTCGTAATTCAAATATTATACCCATAAATCTTGACCTTAGGGTCTCTAGGAGGTATTTATTTAAATTTTAAGCTATATACAATGACCACCTTTTATGGCACGCACGTCCATCAAAATAAATTATTAATTATCTCGAGCTAACATAGTGTCACCTATCAGTTTAAGCGGCATTTGATCCTTGGTTGATATTATTGTAGGGTTAGTAAAATCCCGAGAGGGAAGATTTTGGGAGGCCACGTCTTTAACCATTAATACTATCAGCTGTATTCACTGATAGTAATTATGATATTTAAGATACCTTCTATATCCACCATGGAATATTGGTGATCATCTTTCCAATTTTCCAAGGAAGCATTGATTTTGTGTATACTTAAAGCAATATCATTTATTGTTGTAGTGTCTTATTTTTTTGTTTGTTTAAAGAGATTCTAGTATAGGTGGGGTTATTTACATCCATATCACTAAAGGGGCTTCCTAACTATTTCAGTAATTGTCTTATTCGCAAAATATATAGGTTTATTACTATTTTAAAAGGATACACTTTGTTGTCCAACGAATAGTGAATATGTATGTAGGTTTATTACTATTCTAAAATGATTCACTGTGTTGTTCAGTGAATTTGTTTTTATTAACTGCCGCACTTTGTGATGGTTGTTGAGGATGTTTGAAATTTTTTTTGGGGGATCACACTTGTTCTTATATTTGTGTTTTCATGGCTTTGAAATTTCATTTATTTGTTTAAATTGGGTAAGACATAGTTCAACATGTCTTATCACTTTATTCATGGTCTTTGGATTAAGAAATTATTTTTTTCTTTATATGCTTGAGGTAAAAAACTCATGAACCTATGACATTTTTCTTTCTCTTCATGTAGGTAAGGTACATATTTCATAAGATTCACAAATTTAGTCACAAAGTATTCAATGGTGAGCTATCCAAGTTTAAGGTAATAGAACTCTTTGGACTTCTCCTCGAAATATCATTCTCTTAAGTATTTTTGTTTAAAATATTTCTTCAATATTTTTCAGTTCAACTCACTCCTAATATTGTTAATTGTTTTTTTTCTTGCCATCAAATGGAAACTTTTCCATTTATTTGATGCAAAACTAATATAGACTTCAACTTTCTGGGGTAATTGTAAATTTGAAAGTATTTACTCATATTCACAAGACAAGCTTCATCAAATTTGGGTGGTTTGATTTTCTGAAACTCCTCAAGAAATTATTCCTCATGCCATTTCCTTTTCTTTGTTTTAGGTATAATTCTCTGAAATATTTTTTTTTCGAGTTATCCTTGCTCTTTTCTTCTTATAACATTTTTTTTTTTATCATTGTGAGCTTGATATTCCTTATGTTTATGTGATTATTTGTTAGAAAGTTATTTTTTGGCATTATTAGCGGTATGTCCCATCTGTCTTTGTTTCTTCATATCAATCACGTTTTTAAGAATAATTTTATTTAACTCTTCCTGTTCTTTACTAGTCTCAAGTAGTCTTTCATTATATGCCTTTATACTTTCCATATCTCCTTTTAGACTGCGCATGGTTTCCAATAGTTCTATAAAAATATATTGTGGTTGATCATTCTTTAGTTCTACATACACCCAAGGTTCTCTTTAAGTTGATCTTTTAAGTTCTTCAGCCATAATAATTTGTTGTTGATTCTGATATGTGCATAACACAATAAAGTCAATTATTTTTCTTATAAAAGATATATTTGTTCTTTTATAAACAAAAAACAATTCTATCTGATTTGAGCCCATAAGTTTGTAGTGTTTCAACCATAATCTTATTCCATTTATAGTGACTTTGTCCATCCAATTTTATTTTATTTTTAATTTTAGTATTCAAAACTATATTCATGTAGTTATGTTTTTCATATAAATTTTATTAGATATTCTTTACATGCGATTATTTAATGTCCTTAACTAAATTGTCATGGAGATGCTATGACAAAATATTTAATCAATGGTGCTTGCACTGATCTTCTTGTAGGTATAGAAGTGATATTATTGTAGGGTTAGTAAAATCCATAGAGGGAAGATTTTTGGCAGCCACGTCTTGGCACCATGATGCAGGAGCATCACCAACATCAAGCAAGCGTGGGGCAGGCGCCAATGCATTTTGGCACATGATAAAATTGTTTGAATCTTTTTGAAGTTGGATGCGCCAAACTTAAATGAAACAATTAAGGGAGGGCATACTTCCATATTGTAAACAGACCTTCAACATCCCGCTCTCGTCTGCGTTAGGTGAAGGCATTTATGTTAATGAATGATAGTAGGTAGCTTTGAATTTTCAGATTAGACATTTTTAGGAGCGAAGAGGGAAAACAGATATAGACACCCTCACTTGTATCATTGTAACAGTAGTAAGATAGAGAATAGAGAAGGGAGCAGAGAGCTGTAGTTGAAAAAACTCATGTATAGAGATTTAAATTAATAGAAAGAGTTTTGATTAAAATTCATGATGTCGTATTCGTTCTCTGTCTATGCATTATGAATGTCATGCTCATGGATGTTTATTCTCTATTATGCATTTAATTTTATGCGCGAATGTATGCTTTCATAATTAATGTTTGAAATCTGAAGAGAGGGAGAGTGGAGAATGAGTTTCAATTGTTTCTCTGTCTGAGTAAGAGTTTTTCCTGCAAGGAGTGCAGTGAAATTGTCCGCAAGGTGTGCGTCGACAGAAGTCAGAGTTCATCTATGAAAACTCAGAAGAGATAACATTATTCTGATTCTCGCAGAGGTGAAAATTAAGAATGAGAGCCGTGCAAGAAGTGCGCAGGCTGAGTGAAATTTCAGGGTTTGCAAATTGAGTGAAGTTGTGAAAGACTGTTGTCGCAGGGAGTGCACAGAGTCAAAGGATTCAATACTAGAAGTATTGGAAATTTTTTACAAGGAGTGTGTGCAGGAGTCATCTTGAAGACTCGAGTTGTGGAGAAGCTAAAAGGAATTTGTTTCTTGAACATTGGAAGGAGGCACAACAACTTGGTTTGTTGGCAGAAAAGTCTTTGTGAAGATATCGTATTCGTTTCGCCAAAATTGTCAATGAGGAATTTGACGGTCAGAATCCTTCATGGAGGATTTGCGAAGTCCTTAAAGCCGTCAGATCTCACAGAGGAGGAGGGGAGTTACAACAACATTCGTTTAGTGGAAGATCAGGAAAATTGGATCGTAGGTTCTGAACCAACAAGGGTCGTCGGATCACTCGCGAAATCACATCTCAAGGTTTTGGGAGGTGAAGGGTTGAAACCTTTGTAGCAAAACTCATGAAATCATGAAAGGCGAAGTCCTGAGGTGGCGAAGAAATCTGAGCCGTTCGCCGGAAGAAGGACACGTGTCACGAGATCGCCCGTATCGGGGAATCGGACATTAGAGGTCAGGAAGGGAGGTCATTCAACTTCGTGAGAAGTGAAGTCATGAAATAATCTAAACCGTCCATTTGAGGAGGACAGGTGGTAGAGATCAGAGGATCTCATGATCTCGGAGGTTCACTGGGTGAGAGTCCAAAACTTGGGTGCTTGAAGTCGTGAGAAGCGAAGTTGTGAAATAATTTAAGTCATCCATTTGAGGAGGACAGGTGGCAGAGATCAGAGGATCTCTTGATCTCAGAGGTTCGCTGGGTGAGAGTCCAAAACTTGGGTGCTTGAAGTTGTGAGAAGCGAAGTCGCAAAGTGCCGAGGTTGCACATAAGAGTCACATGGCAAAACCTTAAAGTGGGCCCGAGAAGTGGACCGACAGACACACATCACACATTTGGAGGAGTCAACACTCCATTGACCTCTCGCGTCTCGGGGACTCAGGAGATAAGGGAACAGGAGTTTGAGCCTTCGACTAGCAAAGTCGCGAGTAGCGAGAAAGGTGCTAGTGCTTAGCCTAGCCGGTGGTCGCGTAAGGAGGGAACTGATAGAAGAAAGGAAAAAATCTATTTCGCGATCTCGGGTATCATGGATTTGGAGGAGGCAGAGTCGGAGTCTCAACTTGCGAGCTGGCGAGATTGCGAGTTGCCGAGAAGGACCCGTGGATCAATAATTTTGCAGATTCCAGTGGGAATCGAAAGAGTCGATCTGGCTTGAAGGGCATATAGAACGATCCTGTGAGTGGATATCGGTCCTGAGGTATGATAGGTCTGTGTCATTTTGGTATCAGAACCTAGAAAGGTTTCTTTGCTTTCTGTAGCAGGGAAAAGAAAGATTCACCATTCCACCAAGAAGAAGGGACAGGAAAACACCTGATCCGCCAGAGGATAGGGAAATGATGAGAAGAAGGGGTAGGCAGATGCCTGATCCAGCCATAGAAAGAGAGATGCGTGACCTATGTGCTAGACTTGAGGACATGGAGACAACACAGAGGCGCACAGTCGGTGCTGGGGATCTTAGTGATTCCAAAAGTGAAAATGAGGTCGAACATGAAGGAGAAGAGGTCACAGTAGAAGATGTAAAAAATAAACACCTGCTTAGAGCTGTTGCAAGAATGGGTGCAAGAGCCAAAATGGACATTCCAGTTTATGAGGGAAACTTGGATGATGAAGAGCTTCTAGACTGGATTAGAGCTCTGGACACATATTTTGACTATGAAGATGTCGAAGAAGACAAGAAGGTCAAACATGTTGTCACGAGACTTAAAGGACATGCAGCATTGTGGTGGGATGAGCTACAAGCTGATAGACACTGCAAAGGAAAGTAGAAGATCAAAAGTTGGGATAGGATGATCAAAAAGATGAAGGAGAAATTTATTCCCAGGGATGACCAGATTACTCTGTTTCAGAGAATGCAAAATTTGAGATAGAAGCTGATGACAGTGAAGGAATACACTGAAGAATTCTACAGGCTGAACATCAGGGCAGGTCATCGCAAAAGTGATGATGAAAAAGTTGCCAAGTACATGAATGATCTGAGATATGACATTCAGGATGAGATGAGCATGATGACCATCCGAACGGTGGAAGATGCTTATTAGATGGCTCTAAAAGTTGAAGGGAAGCTGAGCCGAAAACAAGGTCAAAAAGGCCGAGGCAGAAGCCAAGGCAGAGGCAAATCAGTTGCCTAGGATAGGAACTAGAAACTAAAAGAAGACTGGAAGAAACCTCACACTCAGACTGAGAGAGGTGGAAGTTCATAGAGAGGGTATCATACCAAACAGAAAGGTTAGTATGCCGATGGAAACATTTTTCCTCATACTAAAGGTAGAGGAAGAGGAAAAGGTGGAGTAGTGAAATGCTTCACATGTGGAAAGAATGGACACAAGTCTTATGAGTATCCCGACAAAAAGAAAGAAGGTGGTGAAACTCACATTGCTGAAGCATAGAGGCAGAATGTTGAGGCAGAGGATGTTGAAGGCGGAATATCGTTGATGATGCAAAAGGTTCTCTTAATGCCAGAGAAGGAGGTGGAGAATCCAGTGCAAAGAAACGGTCTTTTTCAGACTGCTTGCAAGACCAAGGACAGGGTATGCAAGGTCATTATGGATAGTGGTAGCATAGATAATCTCATTTCAACGGAGATGGTAGAAAAGATGGAGCTGGAGACGATTGATCATCCAAGCCCATACAGAGTTTCATGGTTGCAAAAAGGACATAAGGGAAATGTCACTAAGCAATGTTTAGTTGAATTCAAAATAGGAGGGTATAAAGATGAAATACTCTGTGATGTTATTCCCATGGATGTTTGTCATCTATTGTTGGGTAGACCATGGCAGTATGACAGAAATGTGATTCATGATAGGAGGATGAACACATACACCCTAGAGAAGAATTGGAGAACTCACATGTTGTTGCCGATTAAGGATAAAGAGGTGAAACATGAAGTAAGCAACACTGTACTTCTCATGAGTGGGAAGGAACTTCTTATAGAGGTTAAGAAGAAGGATGAACCACAATTCATTGTGTTCAAGAAACTGAAGATTGTTTTGACTAGCACAAGGGTAGATGATTTACCAAAAGAGGCTCAGGAACTACTGGAAGAGTCTGTTGACATAGTAGTGGACAAACTACCTCATTCGTTGCCACCGATTAGAAGTGTGAGTCATCATATTGATCTCATACCTGGAGATAGTTTACCAAACAAAACAGCGTACAGATTGACGCCACAGGAGAATGCAGAGGTCAAAAGACAAGTCCATGATTTGTTGGACAAAGGGTTGGTTAGAGAAAGCTTGAGTCTGTGTGCTATTCCGACAGTGCTCAGTCCAAAGAAGGATGGAGGCTGGAGGATTTGTACTGACTCAAGAGCGATCAACAAGATAACCATCAGGTACAGATTTCCATTGCCAAGGATGGATGATCTGATGGATTGCTTGAGTGGAGCCAAAAAAATTTCAAAGATTGATTTGAAAAGTGGATATCATCAAATTCGTATGAGAGAAGGAGATGAATGGAAGATAGCCTTCAAGACAAATGAAGGATTGCATGAATGGATTGTTATGCTGTTTGGTCTAACAAACGTGTCGAGTACTTTCATGAGATTGATGAATGAAGTCCTGAGGGAGTTCATCGGAAAATTTTTCATTGTGTATCTTGATGACATACTGATTTTCAGTAAAACAGAGGCTGAGCATCTGAAACATTTGGCTACAGTGATGCAGAGGCTACAGTAGGAGAAAATGATGATAAACATGAAGAAATTCTCATTCATGAAGACAGAGCTCATTTATTTGGGGTTCGTTATTTTTGCAGATAAGCTGAGGATGGATCCGGATAAGGTGGAGGTAATTAAAAATTGGCCATCACCGAAGAATATCTTTGATGTTTGAAGTTTTCATGGATTAGCTAGTTTCTACCGGAAGTTCATCAGGAATTTCAGTGGAATTAGTGCACCGATGATGGACACAGTGAAGAAAAGACAAAAATATTTTCACTGGACAGAAGAGGCTGAGAAAAGCTTCAATTTGTTGAACAATAAAATCATGGAACAACCAATTATGGTGTTGCCGGATTTCAAAAAGACATTTCAGGTAAAATGTGATGCAAGTGGATTTGCAATAGGGGCAGTCTTGAGCCAAGAAGATAGGCCGATAGCATACTTCAGCGAGAAGCTGAATGAAGAGAAAGTGAAATACTCCACTTATGATAAGGAGTTCTATGCTATTATCCAGACATTGAAGAAATGGAGGCATTAATTGATCCCTAAGGAGTTTGTCTTATACAGTGACAATCATGGTTTGCAATTTGTGACTCAACAAGAGAAGTTGAATCAAAGACATGTTAAATGGGCTGATGATCCGGATTATTTTTGGCACGAAATGAGAGCGGAGATATAATAAAGAAATGCACAGAGATATCGCGTATATCCAGTAATATAACAGAAATA
>SNQJ01S0033302.1:79055-99132 GCA_010110895.2 Picea sitchensis | reverse complement strand
GTAAATTGCCAAAATGGCCAGAAAACTGTTTTGAGCCATTTGGAAAAGGTGGGTGGTCCCCGATATCCACCTGGATCAGATGAATACATGCAGAACTTTACTTTTGTAACTAAGCATATTTCTGGAACTACTAACAAAGTTGTTGATTCTTTGAGAAGGAAATGTTTGTTCTTGTAGGAGTTCAGAGTCAAAACACTGGGTTTTGATGATCTTAGGGACATGTACAGAGATGATCCAGATTTTAAGGAGGTGTATGAAGCAACTGAGAATCCAATTCTCAGGGATAGAAGCCAATGGGCAGAATACATGATCCAGGAAGGATTACTATTTAAAGGTAATCAACTTTGTATTCCAAAATTCTCCATGAGGGAGAATTTGCTGAAGGAGAAACATAGTGGAGGATTGGCGAGAAATTTTGGTCATGAAAAGATGTTTGAAAAGATGAATGAGTCATATTTTTGGCCAGGACTGCGAGAAGACGTCAAAATATTCGTGGATAGATGCAAAATTTGTTAGCATTCAAAAGGAAAGAGGCAGAATGCAGGTTTTTATCAGCCATTACCCATACCTGACAGGCCGTGGGATGCAGTTAGCATGGACTTCATATTGGGGTTGCCAAGAACACAAAGAGGGCTTGACTCGATCTTTGTGGCGGTGGATATATTTTCTAAAATGGCACATTTCATACCGTGTCATAAAACCAGTGACGCGACTCACATTGCGAATCTGTTTTTCAAAGAAGTCATTCGACTTCATGGCTTACCAAGGAGCATAGTTTCGGATCAAGACACCAAGTTTGTAGGGAACTTCTGGAGAACCTTATGGAAAAATCTAGGAACAAACTTATCATTCAGTTCTTCTTATCATCCTCAGACGGATGGACAAACAAAATTTTTAAATAGAAGTTTGGGAGACTTGCTGAGGAGCTTGGTGACAGAACACCACAGTCAGTGGGACAATATTCTACCATAGGCGGAATTTTCTTATAATGATTCAATCAACAGAAGCACGTGGCAGAGTCCATTCCATATTGTTTATGGGATGCAGCGAAGAGGAGTTTTGGAATTGAAGGATTCAAAACAGAATGCAACTAGGATTTCTAGTGCAGAGGATTTCGCAGAAGCAATGAAGGAACTTCACAACCAGGTGAAGAAGCGATTGCAGAACTCGAGCCAAGAGTATAAGTGCAGAACAGATCAACACATGAGACAACTTCAATTTGAGGTTGGTTATTTGATTCTGGCACATCTCAGAAAGGAAAGGTTCCCGAAAGGGACTTATAACAAACTGAAGATGAAAAAGATAAGACCATGTAAGGTATTGAATAAATTTGGGGCGAATGCTTATGAGATTGAATTACCCAATGGGATTGCAATTTCTCTGACATTCAATGTCTCAGATTTGTACCCATACAAAGATGAAGCAGGAGCAAGTGATGAACAACCAGAAGTTTAGTGGACTAAATAGATGCCAGTTGCAGAGAAACCATAGATGGAAAGCATACTGGACAAAAGAGTCAGCAAGAAGACCAGGAGAAAGGAATACTTTGAATACTTGGTCAAGTGGAAGGGAAATCCAGTTGAAGATGCCAGCTGGGAGAATGAAGCAGAGATTCAAAAGCATGGACAGACCATGCGAGAGCTCATGGATAGGATCCCATGACAATTTTCAAGAAAAGGAGTATGATGCAGGAGCATCGCCAACATCAAGCAAGCGTGGGGCAGGTGCCAATGCATTTTGGCACATGATAAAATTGTTTGAATCTTTTTAAAGTTGGATGCACCAAACTTAAATGAAACAATTAAGGGAGGGTGTACTTCCATATTGTAAATAGACCTTGAGTGTCCTGCTCTTGTCTGTGTTAGGTGAAGGCATTTGTGTTAATGAATGATAGTAGGTAGCTTTGAATTCTTAGATTAGATAGTTTTAGGAGTGAAGAGGGAAAACGGATATAGACACCCTCACTTGTATCATTGTAATAGTAGTAAGATAGAGCATAGAAAAGGGAGCAGAGAGTTGTAGTTGAAAACACCCATGTATAGAGATTTGAATTAATAGAAAGAGTTTCGATTAAAATTCATGGTGTTGTATTTGTTCTATGTGTATGCATTATGAATGTCATGCTCATGGATGTTTATTCTCTGTTATGCATTTACTTTTATGTGCGAATGTATGATTTCATAATTAATGTTTGAAATCTGAAGAGAGGGAGAGTGGAGAATGAGTTTCAATTGTTTCTCTGTCTGAGTAAGAGTTTTTCCTGCAAGGAGTGCAGTGAAATTGTCTGCAAGGTGTGCGTCGACAGAAGTCAGAGTTCATCTCCGAAAACTCAGAAGAGATAACATTATTCTCATTCTCGTAGAGGTGAAAATTAAGCACAGGAGCCATGCAAGGAGTGCACAGGCTGAGTGAACTCTCAGGGTTTGCAAATTGAGTGAAGTTGTGAAAGACTACTATCATAGGGAGTGCACAGAGTCGAAGGATTCAATACTAGAAGTATTGGAAAGTTGCTGCAAGGAGTGCGTGCAAGAGTCATCTTGAAGACTCGAGTTGTGGAGAAGCTCAAAGGAATTTGTGTCTTGAATGTTGGAAGGAGGCGCAACAACTTGGTTTGCTGGTGGAAAAGTCATCATGAAGATACGCATTCGTTTCGCCAAAATTGTCAAGGAGGAATTTGACGGTCAGAATCCTCCGTGGAGGATTTGCGAAGTCCCGAAAGCCATCATATCTTGCAGAGGAGCAAGGGAGTTACGACAACATTTTTTCAGTGCAAGATCGAGAAAATCAAACCATAGGTTTCGAACCAACGAGGGCCATCGGATCACCCGCGAAATCACATCTCGGGGTTTTTGGAGGTGAAGGGTCGAAACCTTTGTAACAAAACTCGTGAAATCGCGAAAGGCGAAGTCCCGAGGTGGCGAAGAAATCTGAGTTGTTTGTCAGAAGAAGGACACGTGTCATGATATCACACATATTGGGGACTCAGATATTGGAGGTCAGGAAGGGAGGTCATTCAACTTCACGAGAAGCCAAGTCGTGAAATAATCTAAGCCATCCATTTGAGGAGGACAAGTGGCAGAGATCAGAGGATCTCGTGATCTCAGAGGTTCGCTGGGTGAGAGTCCAAAACTTGGGTGCTTGAATTTGCAAGAAGTGAAGTCATGAAATAATCTAAGCCATCCATTTGAGGAGGACAAGTGGCAGAGATCAGAGGATCTCGCGATCTCGGAGGTTCGCTGGGTGAGAGTCCAAAACTTCGGTGCTTGAAGTTGCTAGAAGCAAAGTCGTGAAGTTTCAAGGTTTCACATAAGAGGCACGTGGCAGAACCATAAAGTGGGCCTGGGAAGTGGATTGGTGGACACACGTCACACATTTGGAGGATTCAACACTCCATTGACCTCTCGCATCTCAGGGACTCGGGAGATAAGGGAACAAGAGTTCGATCCTTCAACTAGCGAAGTCGCGAGTAGCGAGAAAGGTGCTAGTGCTTAGCCTAGATATGGTCATGTAAGGAGGGAACTGATAGAAGAAAGGGATAAACCTATTTCGTGATCTCAGGTATCACGGATTTGGAGGAGGAAGAGTCGAAGTCTCAACTCGTGAGCTCGCGAGATTGCGAGTTATTGAGAAGGACCTGTGGATCAATAATTTTGCAGATTCCAGTGGGAATCGAAAGAGTCGATCTGGCTCGAAGGGCATATAGAACGATCCTGTGAGCGGATATCAGTCCTAAGGGCCGATAGGTCTGCGTCACACCATTAATACTATTGGTTGTCTTCATTGATACTAATTACGATATTGAATGTCAGTTCTATCACTATCATCCATCACTTATTTGTTGCATCAACTTTTTTAGTTTAAGCATAGAGCCATAGGCTTCATTCCTTTCATAGTGTAGGGTTTACTCGTTTAAATTTTAAAGTGGAAGAGAGGCTTACAATTGCAGGTTGGCTCAAGTCAAGATAGAATGTATACCACCATTCAGAAGGTATAAATATGTTTCAATGGTTGGTTAGTTTTGGAAAATGTTTTCACCATACTATTACTTATTCTCTAGAACCAATAATTATTTCATTGTTATATATTTTTTTCCATAGGTATTGTCAAAGGTTGAACAAATGGCTTGCAGGAACCAAGTAATATGGTCATCTCCCACTTTCTTGCAAAGGTAAATAATTATTGTTTCATAATTCACAGTTGGAGGATTTCTTGTGATAGCATTACAATTTTATTTTGTCTTTCTAACACAATGTTTATGTATTGTGTACAGGGTAATATGAGACCTTTTGGAGCTTGGAGAGAATCCAAGATTAGTTTTATCCCTCTTATGTTTCTATTATGTTTTTTGTTTCTCATAAAAATTATGCTGAGAGGATCCATTCATGGTATCACTTTTTTTTTACTCTCATCGAGATTCCATGTTGGGTAGGGATGTATCATTCCCTTCACAAATTGTCATGAGTTCAGTTTTGGATACTCACATAAATTTTCCATTGTTTAGAGTTTGATTTTTATAATTGAATGGGTCAATTAGATATTCATATAACTAAATACATATGTTGTGTATGAAGTTTCTAATCATGCCATGATTATTGTAATCATTCTCATACGCACTTGTTATAATTTAATGGGTAAATTTATGTATAAACCTTTTTTGTTTACCTTTGCATTTTTGGCTCTCTGTATATTATAGTAAACATAGTCATAATATTTCTTTGTATTGTCTTAATACATACTCTTTTTTCCCTAATATTTTAAGATATTTGCTTCCCTGCAACATAGAAATATTTTTCTGGTTAGGAATTATGCATTTGTCATCATGGTTTTCATGGTTTTGACTCATTTTAGGGTTAAAAGCATTATTTGTTTTTCTTGTTGTAATATATTCTATTCAAGATGCATTTTTATATCTTTTTGAGAGAACTATTTTTGAAAAGAAACCAATACATAGAAAAGTATAACACATATAAATAAGTTTGAAATAAATTTACTATATATAAACTAGACTCTCTGTATTTTTAACAAAGAATCTCTTTGGTTTTCCAAATCTCATCTTTTGAACGATTAAACCTATTTGAAAATAACAGATAAACTAGGTATTCCTTTTAGTTTTCAGTGCAATATTTATAAATAATAAACTTTTCATAGAGATAAAAATCTACAAATTCTTCCATGTTTTCTTGTTTTTCTTAGTGCAATATTTATAAACAATATCCTTTCCAAAGCACAAAATATTCTACCCACATTTTAATGTTTATTGATCTCAATAGTTAAATCATAAAAAGAACACAATATTCTATTAGATATAAATAAATATTGTAAATTTCACAAGTACTATTTATTGTAACATGTTAAAAGATAAATTATTGAAAGATTAATTGTTGAGATCGATTGTTGAAAGATTAATTGTTTAGATTAATCATTGAATTGTTGAAAGATTGGTTGTCATAGATGTCAACCCTTGAACAAGAAGTTAACAAGTTGCATGTCAAGGTAAAGGAGTTGTAAACAAAAGTTAACAAGTTGCATGTCAGTTTCATGTTAAAGTAACTCTAAATAGAAGTTAACAAGTTGCATGTCAGTTTCATGTTAAAGTAACTCTAAATAGAAGTTAACAAGTTGCATGTCAAAGTAAAGTGGATGTAAACACAAGTTAACAAGTTTCATGTCAGTTGCATGTCATCATGAGATGCTCATTAAAACACAAAGAAGAGTCAATTAAATATGACTTCTGGTGAATACATATTGGTATATCTGACGCAATGAGTCAAGGTTAGAGAAGTCCATTGAAAGAAGAAGTTTACATGAGCCAAAAGTACATAGAAAGAGTTAAATATACATTTATTTTTCCTAAATATGCAATTTTCAGGAGGAAAAGTACATACATTTGGGGGATGTAGTGAGGAAAAGTGCATACATCTGCAAGCCACAATGAGGAAAAGAATGTAAATTTGTGGGTTGCAGTGAGGAAAAGCATGTACATCCGCAGACTATTGTGAGTAAAAGCGCGTACATCTATAGGCTATAGTGAGGAAAAGTGAAGACATCTGTGAGAAGACAATGTAAGAGTTTTGAACCCATGGATAAGAGTTGTTGGATATCATAGATATAAAACCTAAGTCAATTACAGATTGAAGGTATGTCTTCCTATGCATGTTAGGGTGTGTATTTTGAAGAGATTAGGAACAAATATTTCTTAGTGATTCATAAGAATTTGATTAAGAGAACTCTCTTATGGATCTTGGTATGAGGTATGTGTTGTTGTAGTCTTGATGAGATATCGATATCAGTAGAAACAACATAAGTATCAAAAACAACAGCAACACCATGTTATCAGTTGAAGTGATAGAGGTATTTATACATTGGTCTACATTTATATTTGAGGATGGTTGGACGAGGTAAGGAAAAGGGGTTGTAGCCTCCTTTCGGTTAGAGTCGGTAAACTAGGGAGTTCGAGCTTCCTTCAGGTTTAATCCTGTAAATAGGGGGTCAGAGCCTCCTTCCAGTTGTAGCTAGAGAAATAGAAGCTAGTGCTTCCAATGAATGCACTCTTTGATAAATAAGAAAAACATTTTTTTTTTTTTTTTCTGGCATTGGGTTTCCACATAAACTTTGGGTGTACTATATTTATGTGATGTCTATGCATTGAATGATGGTGTTGATGATATATTAAATGCTCATGATATTTATTGGAGGTTTTATTTTGTGATTAAAATTACTAATTGTGCTCATACTGATTCACCTGCCCTCTCATTATTCCAAAAATTGGTATCAAAGAAGGCCCTTGAAGAAACAATCTAACCAATGGAAGGAGATCATGCAATACAATAAGATTGGAGCACGAGTGTTTGATGGTAAAAATATATACCTTCTGGAAAAAAAAGGACGAGAACATTTTTATAAACATAGGGATTTGATGTTTGGAAATCAATAGAAAATGGGTATACAACACCAGTCACTCCTCCAATCGATTGATATGGAAATAAAATTAGTGAAAACAACTCAAAATCTAAAGGTACCATTATGAGCATTCTAGTTGATTCATTATTTGTCAAGGTTATGCATTTTGATAGTGCAAAGGATCTTTGAGATAAACTCCAAAATATTTATAAAGGATATTCCAATGTTAAGGGAGCTAAGATTCAAATCTTCAGAGCTAAGTTTGAACAATTGAATATGAAGGAAGATAAAACATTGCATCCTACCTTCTACGAGTTGACGAAATAGTTAACACTATTAAGTGATTGAGAGTATAATTTGATGACTCAATGGTTGTTCAAAAGGTATTTAGTTCTCTTCCTATGCGATTTCATCCTAAAATATCATCCCTGGAAGAAAGAGAAGATCTAGGTACATTGAGCATGGATGTGCTACATGGAATATTTACAACCTATGAAATGAGAACAAAACAAGAGAACCCAGTCATGAAGGAAGAAACTTTCAAGTCATCCAAGAAAACAAAGAAGAAGAACAAGAAAAATTCAAAACTAAGTTGGAACTGTAGTGATGATTGAGACGAAGATGAAGAGATGGCTAACTTCATAACAAAATTCATGAAAGGAACCGAAAAGTATAAAGGTATTCTTCCATTGAAATGTTTTAATTATGATGGTATTGGTTTTTTTATTCTAAACGTCCTTATAAGAATAAAGCCAGTGATGAAGAAGAAGCTTCTAAAAGGGGAAAAAATATCAAAAGGGAAACAAGAGAAGAAACAAAAGGAAATTGTTCAAGAAACATTTCTACTTAATGTTATAGCAAGATTTTCCTCACCCTATGCAATCTTGCACAGAGGGCCTTTTTTCGTTTCCCTATGTACACTTTTCATCCCTTTTTGTGATTCCCAGAGCTAAAAAATACATTTTTCCACATGTATGCACCTTTCCTACTATAAAACATGGTATATGCAGGCTGCACCACTACAACCCATGTACATTAGGATTTGTGCCCAAAAATGAAAAATGGTGTTGCATTTCCATGTCACGAAAGAAGATCAATGATCCTTGGCCTTCCCTATACTGGAAACATTCTGACTCGACCCTTCAGTTCCATTTGAAGGCTATAAATAGGCCAATTCCGAGCTATGGAAAAGAGGAGAAAGAATTAAGATTTGAGAGAAAAGTTAATCTGGAGGAATTATTCACTTCATATTGAGTCTGCATCCCTTTTTCCTTTAAGTATGAACACAATGTTCATCCCCAAAGCTCTTCCCTTATTGATTGAGAACTTCATTGTCTCTCTTATGTGAGTTTGCCTTTGGTGGAGGATTTAAGTGGTGGAGGCCTAGCTAGAAGGAACTTAGTTTCTTGGTTCCGAACCGTGCCAACATGGAAGTCTCTAACTTGTTCACTTCTGTTGATCATATATTAATAGAAATAGTCTTTTCTCATCCAATTGATATCCTACAAATATTTGAATTATTATTCCATGGAGGTATTTTTTATGTTTATTAATGAATTATGCTATTGAATGTGATAGCATCATGTATTATCACCATATGCTTTCTTTTCTTGGTTGTTGAGGACTAGTTGCAGGTATAATGCTTTGGGTCAAGTACTTAATGGTGGACTTCATCGAACATTTGGGCGAGGTAGGCCTTTTATCTTGTCTTGCTAGAATATTAATTTATATAGAATACTTGAGAATAAATTCGATTTTTGTAGTCATTTCCATCTGTTGTGGTTTACCCTAGCCATAGAGATATTTTCCTCGTAACAGAATTGGTGACCATACTAGGGATTGAATCCTATTCTTAGGGTTTGGAGTGTTTTTCTCCTTAGATTTCTCTCATTCCTACTACGTTTCTTGTCATATCATTGCTTGATAGTCTCTGTCATTCTAGGTATGAGTCTTTCAGCCTTCTCCTTTTCCTAGTTTTGTTTTTTGAAACATATACGTGGGTTTTTGCTTGACAGTCGTGTATATATGTGTGTTTTCCTTCTACAAGCTACATACATATGTGTTGTTTCCTTAAACAATCGTGTACATCAACCTATTTTTCTTGGACGACTAGTTTTGGTGGTTGTTGTCTAGGTTTTGATGATTGTTGAGTCTTCTTGGGTCTCTGTAGTGTCTGTTAAGTGTCCATGGGATGACAGGAAGCCTGTCTTTGGTTGAATTTTTGGGTGGAATATTTCTCATCATATTTTCATTTTGATTTTCCTTGTACATTGGGCTCGGTGTCTTGCTTCTTGGTATCCTACTTATGTTGTCTCTTTCTATACACAGTAGAGTCTTTATATATCAAGATGTTGTTTAGTCCATGCATTTTCATTTTTTTTATATTGAAAATACAAAAATATTAGGCATTTTGCATTGCTCGGAATTTTGATATTTTGAGTCCTTATCATTTAGCTTAGTGCATGTAAAGAAAGGTTGCATTTTTATTTCAGAATTGCAAAGTTGAAATTGGAAATTGAATTGTTTTAAGAAGCATGCCATTCATTGAAAATTGAAGTTAGGACTTTGCATTGTATTCATATTTACTTTACTTGCTGAGTAATAACATCATGAGTTTCAATACGATACCTTTTTAAGTAAGAACAACCATTAAAATTAGCGTTCTAGTTTAAAATTGATTAGTCGCGATTTTATTTTCTAGGGTGCACAAACTAGCTTAGGATTTAGTGCCTTGGAATAGGATTTTGTGAGAAAAATTCTCCAAGGCTATTAAATCAACATATGTGGTTGACTAAGGGAGTGGAGAAATCCATTATACAATTGATAATATTAGGAGGCTCCTCTTACACCGGATTTAATCACGAGGTCACGCAAGGTTGGTTGAAGGGATATCTCCCCGATACCTTCTTAGCATAAGAGATATTTTTGGGGATCTATTCATATCTGGGGATCTTGATAGTGCCCTTACGTCTATGAGAGGCAGTTCTTTCAAGGTTTTGGGCTTTGCTACCCTGCCCATATGGTGGACCTGACTTATGACTGCTCGCATGTGCATCAATTATACATTGGTTTCTTATTTGCTTGAATTAGGTTCCACATAGGTTACCTGTAGGGGTTATGTTGTAGGTACCTTGGGTCAGATAAAGGTTGTACAACACACAACCTTTATGGAGGATTACCTCTTCGGGGGGATCTGACCGATTGGTTATTAATCCCATGAGGACCCTTATAACTGATTATGTTACCTCTGATCTTTAGAAGGGAGTCTTAGGCCCCTCTTAGGAGAGACATACCTTATTTAGGGAGGGAGGCCCCTTTCAAACACTTTACCCCATTTGTGTGCATATTGGTTGTTTGATTTTTGTCTTGCTCTTTAATTACTAGTTTTCATTAGCTCCCTCTTTTACTGCTACCACCCCCATGATATTCACTCATTTCATGGGGACGAATCCGTCTGGTTTTCATAATGGTATGCAAAATTATGACACTTAGTACATGCCTCGGGTCTCTAATCATTTTTCTATTGATATGTCTACTGTTCCTCCACCCTTTCCATCCTCTCCCTGGCCCACTTATATGAATCTTAACATTGGATCTGGGGGCACCATGGCCTTGCTACCTACATATTCATTTGATATGAGTCATATCTCTCAACAACCTTCCACTATGGGAGGTTGGAACCTCCCCTCTTATGGACCCAGTCCTAGCTATGTTCTTTCAGGAGCCAATACTCAAATGGGTGCTTATTCTACTTATTACACCCCATCTATGTATCCTTCGTCTTCCATGTTGTTTCCTTCGAAATATTTCCCCATGGTGGGTCCACAGATATCCCCGTGTCTTTTATATGGGGAAAATTAGTTTTATGGTTCGAGCTACCCTCTTCATGAAACCCCTTCACATGGGGGAAACATATATCCTCACTTGAATAATTCTCATCATACATTCGTCTCTTCACATAATTCAGTGATGATTCTCATACAAGACTCTGTGGATCAATTAGGTGGAGGATACTACTCTTTCAGACAGGTACAAGGTGTAAACCGGGACCCTTCCTGGCCTGTAATGTTTCAAATCCAATATTTCACTAAACCTTGGTATCAAATGCCACAACCCACCACCATTATTCTAGTCACTACCAGTCATACTAAATCTCCATCACCAACCTCTGCCAGTCATGTTGGAGATGGGTTGATGACCTCTGCAAGTCATCTTGAAGACCCGCAACTAGCCACTACTAGTCATGATGGAGGAATCACTCTAGTTGCCACGAGTCATATAAATGTCACATCTCCAACCTTTGTACATCATGTGGGATATGACTCCCTCACCTCTTCCAGTCATGTTGAGAGAATGTCACCAGCCATTGTGAATGAAGCTGGGGGCATTGAGAAGCCTAGACATCTCAGATGTAAGCCCAAATTCCTTTGCAGGACTTTCGAAGGAAATCACCTTACTCATTTATTCCCTGCTACTACTAGGATAACAGAAGCATGGGGCTCACCTAAGGTCCCTTCATGTTCGGAGGCGTCTATGGTTTCCCCACACCCTGTTTCTCCTTTGATTGACATGGTATTCATGCTCTGTAATCCTCTCCTGACCATGCCCTCATTGTTGAGGGTGATGTGTCCCTTATCCATGTTATTACACATCCTCTTCAATCCAGAATTAAAGAAGTGGTTGTACCAGTTCAATCTCTGGTCAATCCAACTCTCCTTTTAGAGGGTGATTCATCCTTCAACCATGTCGTCAACATTCTTGATAACACTCCTTATAAACAAGAGAGATTTTTACTCTCCCAAAGTACCCTCTCTTCAAGTCCTGGAGAATTTCCCTTCGATTGTGATGGTCTTGTAGGATATCCAATGCCCCCGCCTATGTCCTTTCCAGTAAGAGGCATTATTCGATATATCATGGAGACGATAACCTCCACTAGCACTTTATCCTCCTCAACTTGGAGAGATTTGGGTTTTACCAAGATTATGTCAGCTATTCATAAGATACCGACATTCCATAGAAGTCTGGCAAGGGATCCTTGGCCTCCCCCATGACTTTTCACCTAGAAACTCCCAACCAAGTTTAATTTAAGCTCTTTTCCAACTCGTCTTCAAAAAGTGAAAAGATTTTTGAATGAACTTGTCTCTTTCACACTCGTAAATTGGATTTGAAAGGATATCTATTTGGTACAACTTTATCCCTTTTTCACACCAAGTAGACTAAAGATCATGAAAAAGGACATTTTTTGGCGTTAAGTTGTGATTGCATCACATGCCCTTGCTTGCAGTATTGAGCCTAAAGTTGGTTCTCTCTTTGAGTTATAAATTTCTTTCCTCAGTAGTTTAGCACCCTCAACCAAGCAGATCCTTATTTATATCCTTCACAATTTGACACCCTATACCTAGGAGGGAACATTCCCCCAAGTGTCCATCTCCGGCATGCATATCCTTGCATTGAGCATAGGTATGTTCCACTGCTAGAGCTAGTTTTTCTTACTTGCAAAATTTGTTTCCTCCTCTATATAATAGCATTCATTTGTGTATGAAAAAACAAAAAAATATGGGTTGGAAGGGAGTATTATCTTATATTGGCAGCAGTCGTGTCTCCTTTGAACAATGTACACAATTATTGAGTCCATTTGTCATCATAATTTTGGGTTTAGCATGGCCTAAGGAAGATGAGCTCGTTATAGAGAGTTTTCTCCACCAACTGGTTACTCTTCCAATCCCTATGGAGAATTTCATTGGTGCCTTCTGAATCTCATGGTTTCATCATTAAGTCTATGTTTTCAGATTCTTCCATATGTCTCATGCTCTTGTTGAAAGGAATTCTATCAACGTGTGTCATCCATTCCTCAAAACTCTTGACTTTACATGTCTTCCATACCCTTAGTTTGTCTCAGAAGCACATGATACAGTAGTCCTATCACACACCCTGGTCCTACTTTCATCATTGTTAGGTAACCTTGAACACAACAGTCAAAATTTCATCATTGGTCGTTGACTAGGTGGTTTACCTTGTGTTCGACGACAAGACATCTATTCACACATTTGAATTCGTGCAGTGTCTTGAATTCCATTAGCCTTTTTGGTGGTTTCCTCTCCTTTGTCAATATGTTTCCTCATTACCTACTATTCAGAGGGTCTTTTTAATGTACCTCTTGCACTTGGCACACCCGAACGATGCACAGGGTCATTGGTTCGTGAGCATATTCTTCATCTAATTTCCTCCAAATCACGAAGCTCCCGCTTTGTACCTCATGTTGAATGATGAGATATGCCTTAATCCTCTCCTTTCAAAGGGTCTCCTTCCATCAACTTCATCTCAACTATTCTGGAAACGAGACCTTAAGTCTTATGAGTACCTTGAGGCTCGCAGTCATTATTGGCAGGTTCTCTCACCATCGACGGTTGGGAATAAATCAATGTCTCCTGATCGATGGATTATTCAAGTGTTCGAACCTGACTCCTTTATTCACACTTGTAAGAATGTACTCGGTGCCTTGATACCTACTTTCATTATCGGTAGGTTGTCTCATTTTTTTTAACGGTATACCTCAATGACCGTTAATCAAACGATGTCTCATTGTGTTCAACCTCAACTCCTTTAGTCACATGATGTAGACTTGCACCTTTGGTAGATTGTGTAGAATATTTGAAGACATCAGTATGTAGCCGCATATTTCTTGAGTTGTTGTTTCCTTTTCATTGGACCAACACCTATATGACTTCAGTAATCATGGGAGATCAAATTTTACTCCATTGTATATATATATATATATATATCTTCATATTGGTTTTGAGATTGGTTCTATTGATCCTTGTTCATGACTATTAAAACCTTTGGTATGTAACTACATTTGTATTTTCCTATTCATGGCCACGGAAAGTTGTTTGGTATATTTTCACATGAATCTGCAGTGTAATTCAAATTGGCAGCCATGTATGCAAAGTCAGTGCAAAATGTAATGAGCAACTAGTTCTTCCAGATGGTTCCCCATCAGTCCACTTCTAGTTTTTTTATAATGTATTTAAGCCAACGCAGATACTCCTCTAACCTCACACATTAGGGGTCATCTATTATAGAAATATTTTCCTCACCCTATGCAATCTTGCATTGAGGGCCTTTTTTCATTTCCCTATGTAGACTTTTCATCCCTTTTTGCAAATCCCAGAGCTAAAAAATACATGTTTTCCACATGTATGAACCTTGCCTACTATACAACATGCGTATATGTAGGTTGCACCACTATATCCCGCGTACATCGGGATTTGTGCCCAAAAATAAAAAATGGTGTCGGGCTTCCATGTCACGACAAGAGATCAATGATCCTTGGCCTTCCCTATACAGGAAACATTCTGAATCAACCCTTTAGATCCATTTGAAGGCTATAAATAGGCCAATTCTGAGTTATGGAAAAGAGGAAAAAGAATTCAACTTTCAGAGCAAAGTTACTATGGAGGAATTATTCACTTCATATTGAGTTTTCATCCCTTTGTCCTTTAATTCTAAACACAGTGTTCAACCCCCTATTATCATATTAATCGGTAGGTGCGGACACTAACAGATCTCCCTAGATCCACTTGGATCTAGAACAAAATAGGATAGGACATGACTCTTTCCCTAAGTTTTGACCATTGAATTAACTAGGAGGAAAGAACAAATAACATACCTTATTATCTCTTCTTAGGGTCTTTGTTTCTCCCACTTCTCTCCAGTGCTCTCGTGCAGTCAAGACCAAGACAACACAAACCAACTAAAGTGAATATAGCAAAATCTATTCAACAGTCAACCTATGTGTATGATCAAGGAATTACACAATAAAGTAGAAATAGATTTATGGGAAAGGGACATGCCACTGTATCATATTAATGGAAAGTAAAGATTACAACCTGAGCCTTGATGTCCCAACTTCCTTTCGATGGCTCTTGGCTCTGACACACACACTTTCTCAATCTTTGCATGAAGAAGATCAACTCCTTTGATAGACTTGTTGGAGTCTCCAAGTTGTTGTTCAAGCTCAATCCTTCACACAATTCTTTCACCAATTCTCCAATGAATTTTGCTTAACCTTTTCCATGAGAATTCCCTCAATATATAGGAGAGAAGGAGATAGTTACTTGGATAAGAATTATCCCAAAATATCAGGGAATCCAGTACTAGGATAACCATTCGAATGCCAACCCATTCTTCTAGAAAATTCCTTTCTAGAAGCATCGAGAATTCATCGTTTTCCTTGCCTTAGGAAGAGTTCACACCCTATATATTCAACACAGTGTGAGAAGTTCGCACCCTGGCTTAAGGTATCTTGCGAGAATGGGTCATTCTCGTAGCCAAATATATTAGCAGCCTACGAACCTTCTTAAAAAATGAGGTTTCTGTGAAGAGATGAAAGTAACTTTTCTCAGGAGAAAGTTCTTATGAAGAGCCTGAGTACACCATCATCAATACATCATCATGATGACAAAAATCATGGGTAACAGAATGCCCCCCAANGGAACCAGTGACAGCCGAAATACTTTGTAAGTTGCATGTGTGTATCGGAAACCAGGAGCACATCTAATCGGAAACCTGCAAACACCCAAGCATCTGTAGAATATCATATATACCAATTCTGAGGTAGGCATTCCCATACTCAGATAATAGACAAATGACATTGTAGACATAGGTCATGGCCACCAATCATACACTATGGATCCATGCCATAAAAATATAGCATAGCCACCAGGAATACACTATGGATCTATGCGAAAAAATTCAAATTGAGACGACATAGCCATGAGACATACATAGTGGATCCATGTGTCGCATATTATACATACTCCATCGCAACCTAGAAAAAAAGAGATGATAACCAGTGTCTTCAACTTCATTGACCAAAGTACGAATCTAACCATGTGATTACATGTGTTGAAGTCGAACATGGCATAAACCACTTGATTACTGGTCATTAATGAAACCGTTAACAAGTGTGAGGGAAATCACCATTGATGTCAATGATTCCCAAGGTTACCTAGTACAATCCATCGAGTGTGAATGAATGAGTTGAAGTCGAACATCGGATGGAATCTTTCAATCAGGGGTCAATGATGTAAACCCACTGTCGAAAGCAAGGAAACCTGCCATTGAGGCATGCAAGCTCCAAGGTACCAAAGAATTTCTAAGTCTTGATTCCGGATAATGAGCTGAAGTTGACGGAACAAAACTTCTCACAGGAGGGCCTTGATGTATCCCCCATCAATGACACAAAATGAGTAACAGATTTTGAAGGTGAAATAGAGTATTATACAAATTGAACCAGATACAAGGAAGGCTGACATGGAGAGAATAGACAACTGCAGATGGCCAACTCAATATAGGTTTCAGATGGACTTCTCTTGAACATATGAATGACACGACCAATGATTTGGCAGTTTTGACTCAAAGACAACACAGGGAATGACCTTGTAGCAAATAGAATGAGAGACAAATGGATTTCCCAAACCAGCTTCANGCCAATTAATATGAAGATGATAACATATCCCTTTCCCAAATTTCCCCCCACCATTTCTGGCGAGTACCTCTTTATTTTTACGCAAGCTTGAGGAGGATAACATATGCTTGTTGATGTAAGCTCATCCTTCAGATGTGTCCCTCAGAGTATGTTTAACGAACCCTAAGAAGGAGTGGTTCGGTCCCATTACAGGTCTGTCAATGTTTGTTTAACGAGTCCAGAGATAGAAAACTTGAAGGTTTTTCATGATTATAGAGTCTGGAAAAACACTTAAAAGAGAACTCTCTCAGTTTCTTTTTCATAAAATAGTCTGGATGAGACCAAAAAAGAGATAAATTATTGCTCACCAGATGCTCACCTCAAATACTTTATCGAGTATGAAAAAAGAAAGGTTGCTCGGCTATATTTTCATGTTTAGAGAGTCTGAAAAGAGATTAAAGAGGACTCCAGGGGGGTTCCTTTTTTGTATAGCCTTGTTGAGTCCGAAAAAGTGATAAAAGTATGCTCAATCGCGTTCTCATGTATTTGCGAGCATAAGAACGGACAAAGACCATGCTCGAGGTTTTATACAAAAACCATAAAAAACAATCAAAACATGCGATGACAAATAAAAAATATGTCTGCATCCCTGTATAGGAACCTCGAAATCATTATGCCTGTAAAATTTACACTCAAAAGGACATTAGGAATTAGGGTTTGATAGATAAATAATCATAAAAAAACAAATGACATAGTAAAAGTAAATAAAAAGGAGTAAAAACTCTTTTACCATGTCATTTTTACCTTTCCACTATTTGAGCTCAAAAACCCCCTCTTTTACCCTCCAAGTTTGGCGTCAGATTGCAGGAGCTACGAGTGTCCATTCAGCGAGCCATCATCGACAGTAAGGTAGGATCTTTTCCCTTAACACTTTCATGGTTTAATTTTGCAATTTCATTGGTTAAAATTCATTTTTGGGTTGATTTTTCAAGCCCTACTTTCACGTTGTCATTCTCGCAGATGGGCTACATGGGACATGCGAGAATGGGGCATTCTCGCAGGTGAGCCTAAGGCAGCCTGCAGGTTTCTCGCACTGTGCCCAAAGGGCACCTGCGAGAAATGCAAAGCTCAATTTTTTTTTTAAATTTTACTCAATGAAAGAGAATGAATTCATGAAAAAAGTTGCTAATCTTCTTGTTGTGATTCTTATGTAGATAATTGGCCAGCAAAATGGTGCTTGAATGGCATGAAAGGGAGCACGAAGAAGACAATGCATTTGCCGGAAATCATCCACCTACTATTGCTGTTTTGAGAAACTGTGGCCTCCTTAAGTACTTTTGTATCCCGGGCATGAGGGCCCAAGTCAGGTTGTTAGAGTACCTGGTGCATATGTGGGACCCTGATCAGCATGTATTTCATGTGGGGGTCCACACACTGTCCTTAGATATTGAGGAAATTTACTTTTTGACTGGATTGTCACGGCGGGGGTAGTATGTGAGCCTGAATGGTAGCAGAGGTGGTGGGCTGCCCATGAGTGAGTACTGTTGTTTACACTGCGTTCTCGAGGCAAAGAGAAAGAAAGGAAAAGTAGCTATTTGGGGGGTACAATATTTGACCCTCCATACTATCCTATTCACCATAGCTTGAATGGCTGGGAGTTATACTCCTCACATGGTGTTACAGAGTTACTTCCAGTATGCTATTGAGTGTATTGAACCTCGGGTGTTCAACTGGGCAGATGCAATGCTTCGTAGCGTAAAAAGACAGTTGACCAAATGCAGACGAGGCAACCTGAAGAAATTCGGGTACGAATATTTGTTGGTGTCGTTCTTCCTTGAGAGGGTCCCATTACTGAGGCTGCAGGTTGAGTGGAATATACTAGCTCCCAGGGATACAAGGATGTTGAGATGGTGTCAGCTTATGTCCCAGCATGTGGCTGGACTAATCATCAAGTATGATGATACTTTGTTTGACTGGCTTCAACCATAGTTGTTGATGGTTGACGACTATGCTTATGATGGGTTGGATTTCCGAGGAGATCTGGATTTAGTGCTGCCAGAGGATAATCAGTGGGGTGACCTTCGTAAGAAGTACACACATTTTCTTCTTTTTAAATGTTTTTGTGAATTTTTCATATTCAAATGTTTTTGTTTTATATGTTCATCCAAAGACTAATACAAAATTCATTTTTGATAACACAGATGTTGGACCTTACCGACCTCCTATTACTTCTCCCATTCAGCGGCGAGGAGAGGTAGTGGTAGCACCACAATATTTCGAGGATTATCAAGTGGTGGAACAAAATCTAGAGGTCCTGACCATAAATATTCCAGACATGCCTCTGGAAGAGGTTCCACGACGCAATCAACGTCATACTGTAGGAGTATTAGCATCCATGAGTCGACTGCTCCATAGGGTTTCTTGGGCAGTCGTGTGTTACCGTAAATGTCATCCATGACGTCACTTTGTAGAAGATATGAGCTTCATTTTTTGACATTTTGGTCTTCGGACAAACTTTTTGTAAAAAACTCTTTTGATCATTATATATACAGACAGCTTCTACCGGTTTATCATGTGTTCTGTGAACATTGATGTGGTTGATTTATAAATGATTCAAATGTCTGTCTAATACATAGTTAGCCAATGCATCTGTTAATGTATTTAGACATCTAGGAATATGTTGATATTCAATGTAATCAAAATAACGCTCCAAGAGGCGAATTCGCAAATACACCTGTAACAAAGTAGGACTTCGAATAGAATAGACATTACTTAATTGTAGTACTATAAGCTGTGAATCGAGATGCACAACCAAACGATGGATTTCGAGCGAGATAACATCAACCAATAATTCAATAAAAAAGCTATACTCTGCAATATTGTTGGTCGCACGGTTGAGACACACACCTCGTAAGGAGACAAGTTCATTTGTAGGGGCATAAATTGCCCACGCAGTGGAAGCAAGGTTCTGAGTACTATGGCTAGCGCCATCAGCGAAGCCAATATAGGGTAGCAAAGACTCCGAAATCTAGAAATCAAACACAACATCACATAAGGGAAGAGACCAGATAACAACAAAAGCAAACTATAGTAACACACAAGAAGTATGATACAATAAAAATACAAGTGCTTGTGCACAAATGATTCTATGCATAGTACTTCTTCAAGTACAACCCATTNGTTAATGTATTTAGACATCTAGGAATATGTTGATATTCAATGTAATCAAAATAACGCTCCAAGAGGCGAATTCGCAAATACACCTGTAACAAAGTAGGACTTCGAATAGAATAGACATTACTTAATTGTAGTACTATAAGCTGTGAATCGAGATGCACAACCAAACGATGGATTTCGAGCGAGATAACATCAACCAATAATTCAATAAAAAAGCTATACTCTGCAATATTGTTGGTCGCACGGTTGAGACACACACCTCGTAAGGAGACAAGTTCATTTGTAGGGGCATAAATTGCCCACGCAGTGGAAGCAAGGTTCTGAGTACTATGGCTAGCGCCATCAGCGAAGCCAATATAGGGTAGCAAAGACTCCGAAATCTAGAAATCAAACACAACATCACATAAGGGAAGAGACCAGATAACAACAAAAGCAAACTATAGTAACACACAAGAAGTATGATACAATAAAAATACAAGTGCTTGTGCACAAATGATTCTATGCATAGTACTTCTTCAAGTACAACCCATT
>SNQJ01S0033302.1:56858-72397 GCA_010110895.2 Picea sitchensis | reverse complement strand
CCTTGATGTCGCAAACTTCCTTTCGATGGCTCTTGGCTCCGACACACACACTTGCTCAATCTTTGCATGAAGAAGATCAAATCCTTTTGATAGACTTGCTAGAGTCTCCAAGCTGTTGTTCAAGCTCAATCCTTCACACAATTCTTTCACCAATTCTCCAATAAATCTTGCTTAACCTTTTCCATGAGAATTACCTCAATATATAGGAGAGAAGGAGATAGTTACTTGGATAAGAATGATCCCAAAATATCAGGAAATCTAGTACTAGGATAACCATTCGAATGCCAACCCATTCTTCTAGAAGATTCCCTTCTAGAAGCATCGAGAATTCATCTTTTTCCTTGCTTTAGGAAGAGTTCGCACCCTAGCTATTCAACACAGTGCGAGAAGTTCGCACCCTGGCTTAAGGCATCCTGCGATAATGGGTCATTCTCGCAATCAAATATATTAGTAGCATGCGAACCTTCTTCAAAAATGAGGTTTCTGTGAAGAGATGAAAGTAACTTTTCTCAGGAGAAAGTTCTTATGAAGAGCCTGAGTGCACCATCATCAATACATCATCATGATGACCAAAATCATGGGTAACACCCCAGATCTCTTCCCTTATTGATTGAGAAATTCATTGTCTCTCTTCTATGAGATTTCCTTTAGTGGAGGATTGAAGTGGTGGAGGCCCAGCTGGAAGGAACTTAGTTTCTCGGTTCTGAACTGTGCCGACACGGAAGTCTATAACTTTTTCACTTACAATTGATATCTTGCAAATATTTGAATTATTATTCCCTAGGATTATTAGTTATGTTTATTAATGGATTATGTTATTGAATGTGCTAACATCATGTATTATCACCATATGCTTTCTTTGCTTGGTTGTTGAGGACTAGTTGGAGATATATTTCTTTGGTTCAAATGCTCAATGGTGGACTTCAGTAAACATCTGGATGAGGTAGGCCTTTTATATTGTCTTGCTAGCATATTCATTTATATAGCATACTTGAGAATAGAGTCAATTTCTATAGTCATTTCCATTTGTTTTGGTTTACCCTAGCCATAGAGAGATTTTCCTTGTAACATTCAGAGGATAGTTCCTCATCAGACGAGGAGGATAATGATAGTAACAATGATTCAAAAAGAGTACTCTTCATGGAAGTAGAATATGATTCCAAATAAGAAGGTGAATGTAATATCAAAGAAGAGATAATCAATGCATTATAAAAACTTAGAAAATAAACAAAGAAAAACAAGTCACTCAAGGCAAAGTTAAAAATGAAAGAGGAATCTTGGAATTCTAACTCTAAAGAAATCAAGTAGATCATCACGAGTCTAAAAAATAAAATAGAACATGACAAAATAATTGAGGAAGTACTTAGAATTCAGTTGGACGAGAAGGATAAAACAATTGGAATATTGTAAGTACAATTAGTCTCTTTAAGAAAATATCTTTAGAAGAAAGACATGAAAAAAGAAAACACCATAATATTGAATCAAATCATCAGCAGTAAAATACTATCAAATGATAGATCTGGACTAGGATACAATCAAGTACAGAATGAGAAAGGATAAAACTCCAAAACAACAAAACATGAAGAAGAACAAAGAAGCTATGCAGAGATTGTCAGAGATTCAATCAAGAAATAATAATGTAATTCCCCAAAGAAGAACATTCCATAAATAAAATAGACTCAAGAAGATGAATTCATAAGGAGTGCATCACAAATAAGATCATCTACTCCCATATATCAAAGATCATTTTATGGTTATTATTTTAATTGTGCTAATTTTGGATAGAAAGTTGTAAACTACAAAGCTTATGCCAATAACCGAAGCAACTATGGAGGGTACTTAAATAATAGTTATCCGAGAAAATCTTATGAAGCATACATGAGAAACCAAAATAGTTTTGGTTCATTGAGAAATGAAGTAGAATGCTACAAATTCCACAACTATGGAAATATATCTCGTGATTGTAGAAGCATGATGGATACCTTTATGAAACAAATAATGGTTATCATATATAAGAAGATTTGGAAAATAAAACAAGAACAAGTAAAAGAAGAACAGTTGAATAAAAAACACCCAAAAGTCATACTCTTGAGATTTGTAGCAGTACAAGATCAGGATAAATCTACAAGAAAAAAAGAAGATGTTATATACAAGAAGGTTTGGAGAAGAAATGAAAAACAATAAGAACGGGTGAATAAAAATCAAGTCCTGGAGATCGTACTCACAAGATTTGCAACAATGAAAAATCATAATGAATCGACGGGTAAGGAGAACTATGTTAGATTTCAATAAGAGGATGAAAAGGAAAATGATGAAGATGAATATTACTCCGCATTAGAGTGAATATTTTTTTAAGCCATCTGAATTGGAGACTCCTAATAAATATGAATATTGAAGAGGGGGAGTCTAAGAAGCAACTCTTCAGATCAGAGAACTATCCTTTGAGTAGTCTAAAGTGTTTGTAGTTTCAAGAGTGGTTTAAAGACAATTACAGAGAATATCATTAGCACACTTTTCAGGAAGAGATTCATGATTCTATAGAGGATTCCACATGTGTATTCAGACATGGATAAATTCGGTACAAATTGTTCCAGACATGAAAAATTTGATTTACATATTGGGAATACAATTTGAGAAGTAGGAATATGAAAGAATCAGTTATAACAAATTCAAACAAGTATTCGGAATGGGTCAGTATTGTATGCAGTTAAGTAGCCGAATCATGGACATTTTTATGACATATGGACAAAGCATGGTATTCAAGATTGGACATGTATCTACAACAACAAGGCTTCATGAAAGGAAATGAAGACAACAATATCTACATAAAGGTAGATCAATATAATATATTGATAATTTAAGTTTATGTTTACGGGGTAATATCAAAAAGATGGGTAACACTTTCATGACAATCAAGTCGTGAAAATTACTAATGACATGTTTTTAGCCAAACTCTTGAATTTTTCGGCTAAAATAGTTTTCGGTCAAACTATTTTTTTGGCTGAAAGTTAAATCTAATGGCACCATTGAAAATACAATAGAAATATTAAATCTAACAATAATTTTTCATTAAAACTAACATTCGGGTGAAAAATGCTAACTTTGAGCCGAACTAATAGTTCGATCGAAAACCTGTAACTATGGCACTTTTTAGAAACGTATGTGTTCAGTTCAACTTACTCCAACTTGGGGAGGAGAAGACTCCTTCAAATACTTTGATTCTGGTTTTGGAACTAGTACCAACATTTTCATAATTGAATCTACTTTCTTTTGATACAATTTGTATTCAATTTAATTGTCTTTTAGTAATTTTAGTTAATTTTATAAAAAATGTCTGCATATTATTTTTAGATTACATAATGATTCAGTAAAATGAAAAATCAATATCTGCAATAATACATAGTAAACAATTATGGAAATTTTTTATTATGGAACCTTTCACTATCCTCTTCAAAAGGATTCTTTTAAATAAAAATTAAGGTAGATAAATGTTTCCAATCTAAATGTGTTTAAAGTATGCAACTTTTTCAGATTGGTCAAATTCAAAAAATTGTAGTAATTATATTATTCATCCATTGTGTTCAAAACTATAGTCATACTTTAATAGAGTATGTTTGGATTGTTGCAAGATATTTCATTTTTCATAATAAAAAAATTAATAATGATTAAATTGGTGTCAACAAACATAACTCATTATAAGTTCCTTCATTTTTATGTAACATATTGTCAAACAATCACTAAAATGACATATCAATTGTCAATAAAAAAAGTTTAAAAATTCATCAATAGAAATCAAACAAAGTTCATGACAAGTTGTGTTTTTTGTCGTAAGGTGAAATTCTAAATAAAAAAAATACTTTTGTTTACTGGAAGTTGAAGAACATCTGAAAATATATTTTATTTTCTCAAAAAAAAGGAAAATAGACACCCGGATTCATGATTTTACTCGACGACATTATTTTTGGAAGTGATGATGACAGGATGAGTAAAATTTTTTCTAAAGACATGCAAAATTAATTTGAAATGTCATTACTTGGTGAGTTGTGTTTCTTTTTGGTACTCTGCATATGTCACCAAGATAAAGGTATTTTCATGTCCCAAGCCAAGCATATCAAAGAAATGCTAAAGGATTTTGGAATGGTAGATTCCAAGCCCATAAGTACTCCCACGCAGACTAGTTGCAAATTGAGAAAAGATGATAAATCCAAGGATGCATATCAAAGACTCTAAAGAGCGATGATTAACAATTTATTCTATGTGACAACATCAAGACCAGATGTGATGTAAGCAGTTGGATAAGTTGCAATATTTCAAGTAGCACCAAGGGAAACACATTCTATGGAAGTAAAGAGAATATTCATATATCTCAAAGAGACGAAATACTATGGATTATGGTATCCAAAAGGGAATGATTTATCAATAGTTTCATACAAAAATGTGTATTAGGCAGGAAATGTTGATGATAGAAGAAGTACAAGTGGAACAACCTTCTACTTGAGTGATTGTTTGGTATACTGGTTGAGAAAGAATGAGTCTTCAATATCATTGTCCACAACAAAAGAAAATTATATTGCAGCAAAAACTTGTTGTACACAAGTTCTCTAGATGAAGCAAACTTTGCAGGACATACATGTGGAATATGGCGATCCTATGTTGATATTTTGTGATAACACTAATGCTATAAGTATCTCTAAGAATCCAGTGATGCATTCCAAGACGAAACACATTCTAATCATGTTTCACTTTCTATGAGAATAGGTTACAGAGAAGAACATCAAGGTGGAGTATGTTGGGATAGAAGAATAGAATGCAGATATATTCACCAAACCTCTTCTGAGGGATATTTTTGAATATTTTTTACAGAAACTGGGAGTAGTTTCATTCCGACAATGATCTACATGGAAGTTGGCACAATAAGGTAGGGGGAGAGTAGCATTGATCATGAAAGAATTGAATTTATTTTTAATTATTTTTATCATAGATGTACACAAGGAAGCACCATGAAAAGAAACATCAGTAGAGATCAGAGGCTTACAGACAAGGGGAGCAACCCCAAGGAGAGGTCACCATTGTCCATTGATGTCAAAGGGGGAGAGAAAAAAATAGGCATGGAAATCATGAGAAGAGGCATGAAGACAGGGGAATCCAGCATGAGCATGCGTGTTTTCCATGTCTAATTATTGTGTCTAAGTGTTTCCATCAATGCCAAAGTGGGAGATTGTTGAAAGATTAATTATTGAAAGATTTTTTTAGATTAATCATTGAATTATTGAAAGATTCATTGTCATTGATGTCAACCCATGAACAGGAAGTTAACAAGTTGCATGTCAAGGTAAAGGAGTTGTAAACAAAAATTAACAATCTGCATGTTAGTTGCATGTTAAAGTAATTGTAAACAAAATTTAACAAGTTGCATGTCAAAGTAAAGTGGTTGTAAACAAAATTTAACATGCTACATGTCAGTTGTATGTTAAAGTAACTGTAAAAAAAAGTTAACAAGTTGCATGTCGTCATGAGATCCTCATTAAAGCAAAGAGAAGATTCAATTGAATATGACTTTTGGTGAATACAGAATGGAATATATGTGGCAATTAGTCGAGTTCAGATAATTCTAGTGAAGGAATAAGTTTACATGAGTCGAGCGTACAAACAAAGAGTTAAATATCTAGGTATTTTTCATAAATTCACAGTTTTTAGGACGAAAAGCATGTTCATTCGCGAGATGCAGTGAGGAAAAGTGCATACATCCTTAGGTTGCAGAGAGGAAAATATCATACATCTGCAGACTACAGTGAGGAAAGGCATAGACATCAGTGAGCAGACAGTGTAAGAGTCACAGACTTGTGGAGAAGAGTTGTTGAAGATTTGATGATTTACTCTTTGAAAATGGATTCTCTAATTATTTTGTCTCTTCTTAATTAAATAAATTAAAAATAAAACTTACAAAAATATTCCTCATCAATGTTTATGATGAAATATTTGCACACAAGTCTTTTTCTATAACTTTCACAACGTCAATTTTGACATAAACTAGAAAAAAAATTAAATTTCAAATATGTAAACTAAGGGGAATTACATCCATGCATCTCTTGGATTGTTGGATAGTGGATTGTATTCTAAATTTGAATAGTTTATGTAATCCATTCTTCATGAGGCATGAAATATAGATCTTGTATCATGGAAGTCAAGAAACAAGTCTAGCAATATTTTCTAACTTAATCATCCATCGATTATTGGAGGGTATCTTCAATGATCATGATGTGTCTACCACTTGAACTAGAGTAATTTTTTTTTAGGGTATCCAAGGAGGCACCATTATGGTGATTTAGTCAAACTATAATGAATATAATATGAAATCTATTGTCCTTTCTCCATCCTCTAGCCAAAATTTTCAATATTGTTAAATGGATCACTATATAAATAAGTATATATGGTTTTAAGAATTAAGTAGAAATCATATTTCCGGTGTAAGATGGATAAATAAGGAAAAATTAAACCATCGATTCCCAACATGGGCTTCTAATATATAATTTTGTATTAGGTGTTGAGATTCAATCTCTTTTATGTGATGTATACATAAAGGATGGTTTGTGGTACATAATGTTTTTTATAAGTTTAATCATTTTTTATTTATTTTACGATCGTTTGGTAAAAGTTTAGTTGGAAGTTATAATTTTACTTGATTGATAAGATTATGACCATGGAATTTTCTTTTTAGAATATTTATCATATTATAAGAAGATCCATATGGTCGGACTTACAAAAAAAGAGTTGATTCACATGAAATTTTGTCTCGCAAAAAAAACACAGTAACCCTAGAAATTGAGTTTGTCTAATTTTTAACTTATTCAATATGTTTTTGTGGATATTATGTATATAAATTTTAAAACTATTATTCTATGTTATTATGATTATAAGTATTAAAATTAAAATCATTGTTGTTTAAGACTTCTGGATGTAAATTGTGTATGGAGTTTATGAAACATCCAAAATTTCGGGTGGAAACTCCACCCATCATCAAGAATTGTTGAAATCAATAGTATTTACATCAAGAAGTATAAAAAAACATTATGAGGAATTGTGAAAACATGCACACTCTCATTAAAATTCTTATCATTATTTTGGATTTCAAATGAGTAGTTCTATTTTTTTCAAAGGAATACTAATACATGATGTAATAGAGGCTTTGTAAGATGGTATCCATTCAATGAAGATAAAAATAAGACAATTGTAGAAAAATGAATTGGAACAAGGGGGAAGCGATTTATCTCTATCTCACCTAGATTTGTGGATGATGTTATATTATTTTTGAATGCCACAATGAGAGAAGCAAGAAAGTTTAAATAATTAATGGATCTACATATCATAGATACATGGATGGAGGAGGCAAATTTTTTAATTATTTTTGTGAAATAATAATTACATATTTTTCCTTTAAAATATATCTATTTTAGCGATAATTTCAATTACTTGGGGTATCCTTTAAAAACTAATGGGTATATCCAAAACAATTGGAAATGGTTAGAGGGAAAAATAGAGGCTAGGATAAATAATTGGTGTAACTAATTTTCATCTAGTGGTGGAATATTGGATTTAGTCAAGTCAATTTAGAGTCCATTCCTATATTCTAGATTGTTTTTGTAATTTCGGTGTCTATTCTATTAATATACAATGAAATACAATCAAGAAATATAGAGATTGTCCCTGAGAGTGGACAAAAGGGAGCACCCTTAGTGGGAAACCAGGCTCAAATTATTCCTACCCTTAATGGGAAACCAGGAATGCCTAAAAACAAATTGAGTTTTAGTGGTTTGTGTGTCTTTTGCTGGAAACCAATGAAGCTTACAAAAACTAGAAAAACCTGAGAAAAACCTGAAAAATGGTGTAGAGGCCTGATCATCAAGAATGGGGGTATTCCATAGGAGTTTATTCGATGAATTGAAATCCACCAAAGTCACGGTCACTCTCGCTGGTTGAGTTGGGTCTATCCGAAGACGGGTGCTTGAACTATAGGTCTATTGTTTTGATGTCGAGAACCTTAAGCAATTTGTGCATGCTTAGGGTAGTCAACGTGCTTTTCATGCCTGGAACTATCGCTTTCACCAAGTTGTGCATGCCTGGAGAAGTTAACATGACACTCAAGCCTAGAGGAGTCACCTTAGCACTGAAGTTAGGTGTCTCTAGAGGCGTCAAGGAGGTGGGATGGGCCGTAGAGGGAGAAGGACAAGTGTTGGGGGAGGCTGGAGCAAAGGAGGGAGGGAAAGTTGTGGGGGAGTGGGGTGAGTGAGGTGAGATAGAAGGGATAGGAAAAAATACACCAGGGAGGTTGAGGAGGGAACAAACGAGGATATTTTTGACCACTTAGTAGCTTTGTCGATGCCTTGAGGTGCGACGAGATGCTGGGAGGGAGCCAAAGCTCTCTTCTTCCCAATCATCAAGAAATTTCCATAAGGATCCCAGAAGAGTGCGATTAGAGACATCCAGGTTGGCCAGGAAGGGTAGGTTAGGATATTTGGAGGTGCACATGCCCGGACCACTTCACCCCAGTTTGGGGGTGGCACATCAATGAGGAGGCATGGGAGAGAAATTGGGAAAAAGGAGTGGAAAGGAAAGCCACCACCTTGCACTGAGAGTAGAGGGATGTTGTCTAAGGAGTGTTGAGAGATCATTTTCAAGGGAGGCAAGGTGAGAATGAGGGGAGTGAACACAGGTGGTTGAGGGAAGAGTGTGAGGAAGGAGGTGGTTCACGTCTGGAGCCATTATGGTCATGGGACTGTTGGAGTGTGGGTGATGCAGGTGAGTACAGAGAGTGCGCATGTGAGGCATCAGGGCCATTGGAAAATTGAATGATCCTTGTCTCAGGGGGGAGGGTAGTTAAGGTGCATGAGGTGGGAGGTGATGTGGAACACATCTAGTCATCGCTGCACATGCCAAGGGAGGAGGCGAAGGCCACCGTGTGGTCCCTCGCATCTAGGGTGGTGGAATCCTTGAGCACCATGTTGATACAGACCTTCCTGAAGGAGTGACTACAAATCTCCTCTATGTTAAGTTCATGTAATTCAACATTGTCCCTGAATATTTCATTGGTTATTGTATCTTTGAGGGAGTTCTCCTTGAGTTGGATGTGGAGGAAGGAGATGGAGTCCCCAAGATTGAGGAATTGGGAAAGATGTTGAAGGCTCTAGTCCAAGCACCAACTGGGAGAGAATTTTGATCGTTGAGTGCCATTTTGGATGCATATAGCTAGAGAGATAATAATATGAGAGTCGCCTTCAATAAGGAGAGGGAAAAGAGCTTGTTGCTTGGTGATTCTGAGTCCATTGAGGAGACCTGAAAGTTATGCTTCATTCTTACTGTCATTCCCTATGTTCCCATAATAAAGATGGAAAATTTCCCCTGTGTTATTTCAGAAAACACCTCCAAAGCTCGTGAGTCTAGGATTACCTTTTGAGGCATCGTCAAAATTGATTTTGAGGAAACCAATAGGAGGGGGGCACCAGTGATATGGGATGAGAGGGGCGCTCATGTGGGGGTCTGTAGAAGAGGGTAGGTCCCATGAATGTCAGGGAATATGTCTCATCATTGAGGGAGTAATGATTCATTTTTCTGAGCTTTGAAGTCAAGGTCAGAACAATAGTGGAGAAAGATTGTCTCTAACAACTATATTTTGCAGATGGTCCACAGGGAGTCTTCAGAAGAAAATTTGTCTTAAAAAATGTGTCAATTGCACTCTTTACAAATGTTCCAAATGAGGAAGTCTGGGACCAACTTCCATAGGCGATTGAGAATTGGGTTCTGATAGGGACTGTCAGGCCAATTTTTTAGAGTGAGAGTAATGTGAACATGGATTCAAGAAAAAATTATTTAGAGTATCACTGCTTTATCCCATAGATTGTTGGAGAAGGTAAAATTGTTAAGTAGATGATCTATGGATTCTTCATTTTTTTTGCAGAGAACACATCTCAAGGGTCCAGAGAATCCTCTTTTAAGGATATTGTACCAGTTGAAGATGCGCATGTGGAGAACCTTCCAAAGAAAGATAGAGATCTTTGGCCAACTCCTTAGAGCCTAGAGCTTAGTCAAGCCTGGGTCTAGAGGATCAGGCGTGGGAGGAATGAGAAGTTGGTAGGACTATTTGATGGTGAAGGTGCATCTTGGCATATATCCCCACCTGACCTTATCATTGTCCTAATTGATTTTGATTTTCTGATTACTGACATATTGCACGATTTGTGTTCTGTTTTTTGGATATAGATGAAGAAGAGAAGTTTGGAATGGTAACCAGTGCCTAAAGTGCTTCTTATATGTGGTGTGCCAATATTACTTGAACTTATAATTTCCTTGAGGTGGAAGGTTATGTTTCCTTTCCAAGCTTGGAATTTGCTTCGAAGAGTCAGACAAGAAGTTTTCTAGGGCCCCATTCCTGATTTCCCAAAAACTATGTTGTTGGATGAGGTGGATTTTTCATTTTGTTGAGTTCCAAATGAGATATCCTTGAGTGGTGGGAGTGAAGAGAATCAGGTTGTGAGGGTCCCATTTTGGGGCATATTTATTGTGCCAGAGTTGTTGCCAAGGAGTGAATGTGTTGGATATCCAATTCCACCAGGTATTTAGCACAAAGAGTTTCATTTCTCTTCGTAGGGTCCCTGAGTATGATACCACCCATATTATTTGGTAAATAGATGGTGTCACATTTGACCAGAGCCCATATGTGAGTATTATTTTCCCTGCTCCAGAGAAAGGTGTGTTGTATTTTCTGAATGGATTTGAGCACCCATTTGGGGGTAGCGAGAATGGAAAAGAGATACAACGACATTGTCTAAAGAGTATATTTTAGGATAATGAGGCGCCCTACAAGATTGAGAGTTCTGAAATTCGATGAGGAGATCCGTTGAGTTAATTTTTCTATGGTTTCCTTCCAACTGGAGTGCTTTATTTATGAGGAAATTAGAAAATGACCTAGGTATTTGAAGCGGAGAGAGGAGGAAGAAAAACGCAAGGTTCGATAAATGGATCTTTGAGTCAGGGGGTTTGTGTTGAAGAAGAAGATGAGGGATTTGTCCAAATTTATAGTGGTGCCTGAGGCCTCCGAGAAGGTATTGAGAAGTAGTTTGAGGGTGCGAGATTCTTGGATAGAGGGGTGGGATAGTTGAAGGTAGTCATCCACAAATTGTTGGTGAGCCAAAGGTTTACTATTGTGGAGCTTCAAGCCTTTAAGAGAGCCATTTGTGGTTGCATTATTTAACATTTGACTTAAGCCTTCAACCATGAGGATAAACAGAAAAGGAGAGAGTGGGTCTTCATGTTGGATCCTGTAGGAGGGGAGGAAGGTGGGAGAGGGGGATTCATTTACAATAACTGAAAATAAAGTGGAAGAGAGGAGAGAGAGGATCCAATGAACCCAGTCTTGACTGAATCCAAAGGCCAGGAGGATATTCTCAATGTACTCCTAGTTGAGGTGATCAAAGGCTTTGGATAGGTCTAGTTTGAGTAGCATGCCCAATGTCTTGGTGTATTTTAGGGAGTGAATGACCTCATGGAAGTGAATGATTCCATCCAAAATATGTCTTCCCTCAACATAGCCTATTTTCTCAGAATAGGTAATAAAGGGAAGAAGAGGATTTAACATGTTGTCTATGACTTTAGTGATGATTTTATAGATAACATTGCAAAGAGCTATGGGTTGAGACTTACTTGGGACTGGATCATTTTAATATTTTGGGATCAAGGTGAGGAAGGTGGTGTTGAGGGTAGGGAGGACCCACTAACGGTTGTGTGATTCCTCCAAAATGTCGAGAACATATAGCTTGAGTATATCCCAACATGCACTACTACATATGACCAAATTTTCCATGGTTTTTCGTTGCTATTGCCACACATATCCATTGCACTTTCCACGAAAGAAAAGACTATTTTTGGTGGAAATTTTTTCTTCGCTATATCCACAAACCAATTATTCATGGAAATAAGGACGAAATAAGACCTCCACATGTCATCATCCTCAAGATAGGTTTACCTTAAAAATCATGGCAATAGTGATGAAACTTCATCACAATAGGGACGAAAAACCATGCCAAAGTAAAAAAATTACCAACAAATTACAACGTATATGCCATACATGCGACGCAAAAGTGTGGAAAGTTGTGACAAAAAAGCATTGCAATAGCGACAAAAACTTTTGGGAAAGAAAAAGTTACGACACAGATTCTATATGTGCGATGTAAAACAGTCAAAAAGTGCGATGAGATAGTGGTAGTGATGTTGATTATGACATGGAGGAGGATTATTAACACTTACACTGACTCTAATATATATGAGACTTGAGTCAATGAGATATGATATTCCTAGTACCTACTTATTTTGTATCTAGATTCTACTCTATTTTGTATTTTGGAGTAGAATTCCCTCAGCGTATATGTAATACATTTTTATTTTGATGACTTAAAGACTAAATTTAATGAGAAATATGCAAATTTTTATTTAGTATTTATGGTTCTAACTTCTATTTTATGGTTCATTCACATTGTTTCTAAATTCTAATGTTACATGAACATCATTTTATGTGGTGAATGTTCCTAACATAAACATTGTTGTAGGAGTCTAGTGGATTTATTCCATTGGGAAGTACACTACCAATTATCAAACTATGGAGATGGAGTCAAACTATGGAGATGGAGTTTCAGGACTCGGATGGTAAGTGGGTTGTTCTTCGTGGAATGAATTCATACACTCCTAAGGTAGTCTCGTCCCAAAAAATGGAATTTGTTTTCAGGCAGGGTGTCATTGATTCGGTAGTAGAGTGTTTCATTTCAGTATAGAGGCCATCCGAGCAGACTCAACAGTATCCAATAGACATTTGTGAGTTGCTTCAGAAGCATGAGAAGGTATTTCGAGACCTTCCTTTAGGTAGACCACCTAATCGTGGATTTGAGCACATCATTGAGTTGGAGGAGGGAGTGCATGCAATCATCACTACTCCCTATATACATCCTAAAGTCTGCAAGGATGAGATTGAAAAGACAATAAATGAATTACTCAATTTGGGATACATTCGACCCAGTTCAAGTCCCTTTGCCTCTTCTGTTGTGCTGGTAAAAACAAAATATGGGACATTGTGTATGTGTGTGGATTGCAGGGCCTTTGCATATGTGTGTGGATTACTTGTGCTTCATTGTGGTTGATTTCATCTTCTTGTGGTGGAGATTTCTCAACAGTGGCCAAATCTGTTCATTCGCATATGAGTTTCTCATTCCTAGTGGGTCGAATTATTTCAATGGAGGGAGAATTTTTGTTGTGGGAATATGTTGAATATTGAGGAGGTCAATTTCTAGATTTGGGGGGATAGGTTAGATATTTTGGGGCATTTTTCCTCCACAAGGGTCGAGTTCATACCCTATTGGAAAATTTGTGGCTACATAAATCGTATTGTCATTTGTGGGGGCAATTTACTCACATATGAGCGCACCCCACGATTTCTAGTTTATAATCACATAAGAGTTGGATGATTTCGGCCAAGGGGGAAAAAATTATTGCTGAAGGGATTCGAGCTTCTTACCATAGGTCGCACTCTATCTTTGGCGGTCAATTTTCAAAGTGGAAGTTTGTCATTTGTTGAGGAGTTCATCTCATAGCAGGGGATTCTATTTGTTGTTGTTGTGGGGTGTATTTGTATCGTCTAGGAAGGAAGAACAAGGCGTTTTCATCTACATCACATTCATCATTTACTTAGGTCATTGATCATATATTTTGGGACACAAATATCTTCATCTATAGGTTGAACGCCACTAGAAAGGGGGGTTGTTGCTCCATATTTTCCATGTATCGTGATATAAATCTCATTTATAGTAGAATCAACTTGTGGAACATTTAAAATATTGTGGTATCAATATGTATTGCCTCATGAAAACCATAAATGAAATAGATAACAATATAAGGAAATAGAGGTACTCACCATTCTGTGTGCCCTATGTGTTCCCTTGACTCAGTTCCCTGGATGTTCCCTCGTAGTGTATCTCCCCTATGTGCCCTCGAGTCAGTTCCCTCTGTTTTCTGTCTCTCTCCCTCATAGTGTATCTCCTCCCTACACAATGATCTCCTTTGTTATGTGCTCCCCTTGGTCAAGTGCTCCCCTTGGTCATGTGCTCCCCTTGGTCACATGCAACAATGGACGAGATCCTCATAACACACTATGACTCCCAACTATTATGACAACTTTCACACTATAATTTCTTACAAACTAAACCTCTAACACACTATAACCCCTAGTCACTGTTATCCCAAACAAAAAGTGACTCTTAACAAATTCACCCATTAACACACCTTGATATTTACTAATATGACCTTGGACACACTATACTCTCTAAACAATATTGCCTTTACACAATCATTTCCTAATACTTTTTTCCATGTCACTATGCATGGGAAATACTCGAAGAATTCACCATCATCTATGGGTTGTAACTAGGGTAAATCATTTCACAAGGACATCGAATATTAACATATAACATATAATCGGCTCAAGGACTTGATTTTGAGATCTCTTATTTTCAATTCACAATGCTCAACCACTTGAGCTAGCCCATCGTTCTTGGCATCTCACAATACACTATGAACTTTGAACATATTTACCTCTTAACACAATGGAGCTCTTAAGTATTATGACTTTGAACACATTATACCTTCAAGCCCTTGTGTTCTTTCATACAATCAACTTTTGACCACTATAACCCTAAACACATAGTACCCCCTAAACTTTATGACCCTAGACACAAACACCCCTTAATTCACTATGACCCCAAAAATTCTAACCCACCCTCTTGACAATATTGACCACATTGACCATGTTTGACTACATCGACTATAATTGGTCATATTGATAATGTTTCATCGTGTTATATTGTTGTTGACCATATTTTCCATGTTTAAATATATCAACTACATTGACTCACTAAATCTTAATCCTTTAAGCTACGAACCTCCTTATCCATTGACTTTAGTAAACCATTAGTGATATTTAACAATCATTGACCCTATTTACCATGTTTAACCCACAAATCCTTGGACCTCATAACTGACTAACCCAACAACTCTTAATATAATAAGTAAGTAATGTTGTCAGCTAGTGATCTACTAACATAATCAACCCCTAACGCATTATGACCACAAACATGTTAACTTTTCCCTTTGACACTATGACCTCAAGAATGCTAATCCTTTAATATCATGTGACCCTTAACCCCATGACCATCAACACAATCTCCCCCTACTACTCTACTTTTCAAAAACACAATAACCATTATAAAACCTAACCTTTGTAACCCTATACACAATATACCTCTTCATCCTCATTACCAAGTCTTTTGTAAAAAAAACTTATGGTGCACATGATGCACATCAACTAGAGAGTGTCATTCTTATCCTCATTATTATGTTGGTCATCATTGGATCCATTAAGGATTCATGAATGGAAATTGACATAATGATAAAGATAAAATTGAAGGAAACAATGAATTTAATTATAATGGAGAAGATGTTGATGG
>SNQJ01S0033302.1:1658-51278 GCA_010110895.2 Picea sitchensis | reverse complement strand
ATAAGAAATATTACTAAAATTCATGACATGATGATTATTACAGAGAATACATTAATTATTGAATCCTCTTACCAAGGGGCGACATTCATAACCCCCTTCGGCGTGCCCCTTATCCCTATAATGTTTTTCAATTGTTGTTATTAAAAGTTATTTATTGTTGTTATTACAAGGGAAATAACATTTTCCATCGCCTCTCGCCTCTAATGTCACTCTTAACCAAGCAAGCTTCCTATCATTTTTGTTCATATTGACAAATACTTGTCCTGACAAGTAATTGTCTTACCTACACCATGCCAAACAGTAAGTTGTCAATTTTTTATATTTTATCTACTCCTTCATGATATTTTAGCTACTCCTTTCGATTATGATATGTTTATTTACAGTGAACTACAATCCTCACAATTATTTCTTCTAAGACATTTTGACATGTTTTATTATTATTATTATCGATTAACTATTAAGATCGATATGCTTCAATTTGTACTTTAGAGTAGTGTGTACTGAATCACCATGGAAAATAATTACACACCATTTAATGAAAGTAGTGAAAATTTCTCAAACTTGAATCACTCGACACCATACACTAGCCTCTAAGTTGTTTTTTAGACAAAATCCCAATACTTGAAATTCACCACCAAAAAAAGAATGCCAACCACTTGTCATCCACAATTGGGTTGGGTTGGTTTAAATTATGGCATGTTGATTTGCATCTACATAAAATGGTCACAATTTTATGCTACTTACAGTGGTCACAGCTTTATTTTCTAAGACACTTTGGCATGTTCTCATTTTTCATTGTTTGACTAGTAGATTTCATCATGTTATCGCATATTTCGTCATGATTTTTTATATTTTAGATACTCCTTATTAATAGTGTATAAACAAGTTACATCAACTACAAAATAGAGTTAATCACTACATCCAAAATTGCGTGTGCTATAAAAAATTGAGAGAAACAACATCACATATAAGAATACAATGTTATATGACTAACCTAACCTAATACTAGACTAAAAATATGACATTAATATATATAGGCACAACACTATAGAAACACAAAAGTAAGAGAGATAACAAGGTCTCTAAGGGTTAGAAATAGACATAAGAGGATTTTTTTCCATGAATTTCTATTTCAAACATTAGTACTCCAACCGGTAAAGTTGTTATGAGTTGGTGGTTTTGTAATAAGGATTAAATTTACATAAGAAATTGTAGGCTCAAATTAATCTAGATTGATAATGACATCCATTTTTAATGTTTGAATTGACTTATTGATGCAGTGATTTTCACTCTTCTTAAAATACTTCTTCGGAAAATATTTTTCTTGAAATTTCACATGAATTTCCATAGAATATACCAACTAGATCCAAAAAACAATGACATGAAATATGGTACTACACATATAATATATTATCAAGGAAAAAACAAGCTACATGAAATTTTGACATTTGAACAAAACTTTACAAGTTAAATGAGTATATCAATAAAAAAAATATACTAACCTTGCAAGTTTAAAATCCGAGCTATGTAGATCAACAATTGGATTTGTTCAGTTGGAGGGTGACAGAAAAAATAAATAGCTCAAAAAAAATCCATGAACAATGTCACAACTATAGCAATTGCATCGCAAAGTCTCTTAAAGTCAGGTATATATAGATCAACTAGTCAACTAGCCGTTAGCATATGCTTTTTGGGATAGGAAAAATTTCATGGAAATAATGACAAACTTCCATGGCAATAGCGACAGAGTTTTGTGGCAATAGCAATGAAAATCCCTACCAATTTAAAAAACCTATTCATGGCAATATCGACAAAAATCTTTCCCTATTTTAAAAAAACATGAAAATAATGGAAACGTGGAAATATTTCGTGGAATAATCCACCCATATGTAGTAGTGAGGCATGGAAGAAGTTGATTGTGAAACCATCCATTCTAGGGGTTTTATCTTCTTTCACTTGCATGACAACGGAGTCCACCTCTTGAAGAGTGATTTGGCGCATTACAACAGTGTTGTGCTTAGGGATGATTTTAAGGATATAAACTTACTTTAAAATGTATAAACCTTGGCGAATATTACTAATCCTTTATACGCCAACAATAAAATGTTTAGAAATATTTTTGTAAAAATATTCAAATTTCTAAGGATTTTATATAGTTTGTATAATTTTTTGGCGATTTTTAAGTTAAAACAATTTTATCCTATAGAATTTGGGCGAAACATTTTTAGAATAGTGAATCTTTTTTTGGGAAAAACCATAGAAAATTAGCCCATGAGAGAAATGTAGCCCCTAAAATCATCCCTGGTTGTGTTGATCAGTGACTATATTGGGGATGTGGGAGGTAACCATGTGGATGGCGTTCCCCTGGGAACAATTCTCCTCCATGAGAAGATCAACATAGTAGGAGACCAGTTCTGTCTCAATGTCCTTATGGTTTTCCAGCTTGGTTTCATCTTTCGTTTTAAGATAGGAGATTCTATTGTGCATTATGTGCTGGATAGTAGACCGGTGAAATAAATAAGTATTTCATTCACCCTCTTTCATCCAAGAGATTATGGAATATTTTTTCCAGATCATTTCTTATTTCTTACATATTTCTTCAATTTGGGAATGGAGCTATGTTTCTCTGTGTGAGAGAGAGGTTAAGAAAACTTCAAGGATGATCTATTTTTGAAGGGACTCCATGTCCTTTTCCGGAGTAGTTTTGGCCGAGAAGATGTTCCCAAAGGTCGTTTTATTCCATTCCTTCAAATATTGTTTTAGACCTTTTAGTTTTTGGAATCTATACATTTTGGTGCAACCATGGGGGTGGCTTGTCGACCACCAATGTTGGATCATGGGTTTGAATTCAGGGCTAGATAACCAAGATTTTTCAAATCTGGAGTGATGATGGTGTTCCTTGTCTTTTTGGTGCCAGTGAAGGAAAACAGAACAATGGTCAGAGCCTGAGGAAGGGAGGATGGAGGAGGAAAGCTCATCCTCATCTCTTGAAATGTCTTCAGAGACTAGAATCCTATCGAGACGTGAGGTGATAAGAGAGATACCTCCGTGTCGGTTATTCCAGGTGTAGATTTCATTGGTGGGTTCTAGATCTACTAATTCATTATTCTCAATGAAGTTTTTAAAGTTGTTGTACTTCTGTGTGAGAGTGTGGTGCCCTCCTTTTTTTTCCTGAAGATTGGTGATGAGGTTGAAGTTGTCGTCGAGGATCTAGTTTTTTGGGGGTTTCTCTTTATTGTACCGGTCTAGAAAATTTAAAAGATTGGTTTTTTGATCAACGTATTGAGGCCCATAAATAGTAGTGATGAAGACATGCGTGTTTGTGCCAATGAGGTGGAGGAATATGAGATGGAGTTTATTATGGTGGTGAAGTCATTAAGAGTGATAGTTGTAGGATTTAAAGCTATTGTAGGTCCTCATGAGGCCTTGGCCACATCTACAGCGATGGAGTTGCTATTTTCCAAAGAAGAGAAAGCAAGTTACGGAGAGTTTCGTTGGTGTTTTTTGTTTCTTGAATCATGAGGATTGTTGGTTTTTCTTGGTGTATTTTCTTGTGGAACATTATGTGTTTGTTGAGACCATTTATGCCTTGAAAATTCCAAGAGCTGAATTTCATTGGGAACCTTGAGTATTGGAGGAAAATAATTCAATTAGTTGGGCGTATTGCCCTGAATCCACTAACCTGGAACCCAAGGAGGCAATGCGTTGAAGGTTTGTTTTTCACCCATTCTTCTTGAGATTTTTGACCACCTTTTTCAAATATGCTGGTGGGTTGTTTTGTATCCCCAGTTGGCCACATAGTTTGTCTTTGTGGAAAAATTCCTTGAGGAGGTGGATCTCCTTTGGAGTTATCATGTGGAAGGTGTTGTTTTTGCATTCATATTCCAATCCTAGGAGATCTAACTCACCCAGATATAGATCTCCCATGTCTTCATCAATTAGCATATCAAGGTCCTGACTAGTGGAGAAAATTAGGTTCTCTGAGGGTGGAATTGAGGATGGATTAGGGAGGGGATTGATCAATCTGGGTGATGGATCTAAGGTGGGAGGGATTTTCTAGTATTGCATGGGTTCCTGGTGTTTCTTTTTGGGGGCTGGAAGGACATCTTCTTCTATATTATCTTCCCTGGGTGATTGTTGGGCCAGGACTTCAAAACTATTGCTTGTTGATGGGTCTTTGGATTTGGTTGCAGTGTGGTGTTTCCAAGTGTTTCTTTGTTGGGTGGGGATTGTTTGGAATCCATCTTCATCCGAGAGTGTTTCATCTTTGAAAGATGTAGTTTTCTTATTTTGAGGGAAGTCTCTGAATAGGTTCCCATGTTCATAGCACTTACGACATCTGAAAGGTACATGCTCATAGTCCAGGGTTTGTATCCATTCCAGGTATTCATGTGCGAGGAAGATAGAGTTTGGAAGGGATTTGGTGATGTACATGTAGACACAGATCCTAGCATAGGATGTGTACTTGTTTGTTTTAGTTTTCTCTGCTATTTTGATGAATTTTCCCATAATATTACCAATGCATTTGAGGGTTTCATCGTCCAAGTAGTCCTGAGGTAGAGGATAAAGCTTGATCCAAATAGGTACCCAGGTGAAGTCTTCATTGTCCAGATTCAAGCATTTTGTCCAGTTCTGAAGGTATAAGCATGCTTAGCTGAAGAAGTATGAGCCTCCTTCTAGAATGCGATCTCTATCATCCAGTTGCATGAAGATGATGGTAAATAATCCTTTTGAGTCTATTTGGATGTGAAAGTGGGCTTTGGGTTTCCATTTTAGCACAATCCAATTGAGAAGTGCGCATGCCATCAACTAGATTCCTATGAATTTGCCAATGAGCACATACATTCTCATGTGTTTGATTCTGGGCCATGGACGAATTCCCAGGTGTTGAACCTTTTCTTATGTTTGGATCAGGCTAGTTTTCTTGGATGAGTTCTTGGCCAAGAGGAACCTCTGATGCATGGTCTAGAGAAATCCTCGAGGCGTCATTCAAGGATTCTTTGTAGGAAAGGGAGGAGCTCATGACTCCTTCCTTGGGGGCTACCATGAAGGTCTGGAAATAGAGGCTAGCAGTTGAGGGGACCTAGTCGAAGGTGAGGGTGTGCATGGGAAAACACAAATTTATGGTTTTGGGAATCAATGAGAAAGGTGGAGCCCAACCATCATTCTCTATCAAATAAACTTACCCTACACTGGGGTAGTCAAATATTCCTATATTCTAGCTTGCTTTAGCATCTATCTCAAAATGTTCTTGAGAAAACTAGGATAAAGGTTTTTATGTTTATGTGGTTTGCAAAAATGTAGAATGGAAGGAGGTTGCTCAACCAAAATATGAAGGAGGTTGGGGGATGAAAAATATTCACCTATTTGGGAAAGCTTTAACACCAAAAAGATTGTGGAGAGTCACAACCAAGAAAATTCTATGGAAATCGATAAATGTCCAGAAATATATGAGCCTTTACTCTATTATTTACTAGATTAGGAATAAGAGGAAATTAATCAACCAATTAATGCTCCCACTCAATGAGAAGCTCTAGTGTAATATTTTCCATTAATAGGAAAATATATAGCATGTAAAATAGGTAATGGGGAACGCATGAGGGTAGGGATAGATCCATGGGTTGTTTGTAAAAATGATTATAGAATGCAAGAGAGACAAATATACATATTTTTCTACAAGAGTTGTTTTACCCTTAATCATGTTTTATACCATGAATCAACCAACATTTGGAGGTAAATATGGAAGATGGCAGTTTCTATAGGCTCGAAAGGGGAATATTCATAGGTATATAATGTTACCTTGAGAATCTTAGGAGAATTCATGTAGAATAAACAAGGAACCTAATTTTGTAATGTGGTTTAAATCAAACCTTAGGTGTTTATTCAACAAGAAAGGGTTACCAAGTAAAATTTTCTTCTAACTCATAAAACAGATTGTAGTGGTAAAAAGGTATATGGAAGGTTAGGGCCCAAAATAAATCAAATATGTTCATGTGGATGGCATTCAAAAATAAAGTTTTAACCTTAGAGAATATATAAAAAGGAGAAAAATTAGGGTCTTGAGATATGTTATATTTGCAGAGAAAGTGATGAATATATATACCATATTCTTGTTAAATTCTCTTATGTAAAGATGTTGTGTTTAGAAATTGATAAATTAATGGGTTTTAGGATAGTTTGGGTGGGTGAAACAGTGGATAAAATCCTAACAAGTCGGTGAGGAAAGAAATAAAAAAAAAGTCGAAGGCTTTTCCTTTTCTAGCATGTTGGGGAGTGTGTCTAGCTAGGAATCAATTTCTTTTTTATGATAAGGAAGTACCATCCTTTTAGGCGGCCCACCATATATGATATTTAGACTTATAATTCATAATTCCAATTATTCAAAAACCTACAAGGAAAATGTCAGAGTTGATTATTAAAACCTTTTAGGTAGTTGTTAAACACATGCTAACAGAAGGTGTCACATATTTTTCTTCGACGCACATTAAAAGAGTTGGGATTGTTCTATACAGAGGCTAATTATCATGAGCATAATTGACTAATGATTTATGCAAGAATAATTTGGAAGCCAATGGTGTGATAAGAACAAGAGCCATTCTTTCTCAATATCATATGAATACCCAAATATTGACGTGTCTCAAAATAATGAACTAAACTCTTTGTATAATCCCATGACAATTGTTGCATATATATATCTTCTTAGCTATAACAGGTAATTGGATGAGTTGATTTTCCCTCTGTGCCATAAAAAAATAAATCAATAGTTCAAAGAATTTATTGATTGCTTATGAATTAGTGATTTGAATTGGATCATTATATTCTTTGTCATCTATCTAAATTATTTATGGGTGAAACAAATGTAGGAATAAATTTTTTTAATTTGTGGTTGGCACCTCCTTCACGATTCGTGACATGGTTTAATAGCCTCTCATGGATCTATTAAGTCTAGTTGTTACATCGAAAACTAAAATATAGTCCTTTAGATTTAACAAAAAATGTGGGCCAACAATTGATATCAGAGCAAACATTCATGGGTTTGAGTCCACTCAGTTGGTGTTGAGTACCTCGGTTGGTGATAAGGGGGAGATTGTTGAATTGGTAGTCATCACCTCATTCAGGGCTCATGACATGGTTTAATATCCTCCCATGAATCTGTTAACTCTAGAAGTTGTATAAAAAAACTAGCAGGTCGGCCTTTTGGTTTCACAAAAAACATGATCCAACACAACTTGGAGAGCCATTTTAGTGGTTTTTCCAAATTTGGAAATTTGTGTCCAAAACAACTGTATGAAATCTTCCCGATCCATTTTGAGGAATTAAAAAGACACCTTTTATGGTACAAACCTTACAATGAAGACACCATTTATATTCTACACATCAAGGCCTTTCCAATAGCCCAATAATCACCTCAATAAGAGTTCATATGCAAAATTTATGCCTCCCGCAATTTTACTTACAATATTGATCAACATGGTGTGAGTTGATGCCATATAAACCCCCATTACTTAAACATGTGTGGATATCCATATAGTGTATTTTCTATAACATTATAAAAGGTCCAAACCTGATCACTAATTGAGGGTTGAGGAATTCAATTCCCTAACCCTAGATGGCTATTAGGCTATGTTAAATATTGGGCCACTAGGAGGAGAAGTGGTTCCATTCTATGTTATTGTGTTTTGTTCCATAGAAGTGAAAAAAAAGTGGGAGTGGGAAATTGGAGAGCATAAAAGAGGGGGTTAATTTTCTATAGTAGCCTAGTAGGCCACAGGTCTCAAGTAACTCAATAGAGAATGACTTGTCCTTTTTACTTGCATTATTTCCATACCATATAAAAGAGAGTAGAGAAGCCTCACTTTCTAGCTAGGTTTTCTCTTGTAAGTGTTCCCCAAAGAAAATATTTTTTTTTATTTTGTGGATGGTATTTTATTGTGTTTTATTGTTCTCTATTTTCTGCATTTTATCTAGTTCATGCATAAGTGGAAAATTAGTAACTAAATATTCTAAAATCTAAAGGAATTTAACCTTCATAGTGTAGATTTTAGTTTTATTTATTAGATCTATTGTGATGAACTGTTCTAGTGGAATATCCATGAAATTTTACACATCATATTGGTATTAGAGAAGGTTTTCTTAGGATATTTATGGAAATTTACAGGGATCCAAGAATTGGTTTAAGAATAAAGTTGTAGAACTCTAGTCATGAATGACAAATTTGTTCATAATAACCCTTGAGATATAGTAGAGGAGATATTTATGATGATAGAAAAGAATTTTTTTGAAATATTCTGCAATATGTCCCTCCTCATGGAGGATTTGGAAGAAATATTGGATCATTTAGAAAAGTTGGAGGCTTGAACTCAAAGATTGAATCAAACAGGAAAATGGTAGATAATGAAGACTCATAAAAGGAGTCATGAAAAGGACCCCAGAAATAAAATCCAAGTTCCAATGCCATAAACCCTTCACGGTCCCTATTCAATATGGAAACAAAAATGGACATAAAGCCATACCAATATGAGATCGATTATTTAAAACTAAATCATTGGTTTCAACAACTAGAAGTTTATTTCACCATTTAAAATATATCATTTTCTAGATTGAAATTAGAGGGATATGCTTTGACCTAGTGGGAAAGTCACATGGAGACACTTAGGATGGAGGGTGATCCACTAGTAAGTAAGTGGGAGGATTTTAAAACCCAAATTAAGTCCTTGTTCTATCCCATTGGCCATGTAGAGGAACAATGGATCCATTGGAATTAATTCAAGGAAAGGTAGGGGCATAGTGTATAGGAGTACACAACAAAGTTTAGAAAGATGGTCATCATGATGGGTATCTCTCCCAAGAACCCATATGTACTCCTTAATAATTTTGGAGGTCTACATAGGAATTTATGAAATAAAGCGATGATTTTCAAGCTAAGGACAGTGGATGAGGTATGTGTCTAATCATAGTATCTGGAAAACATAAGCCACAAGAAAGGGAAGCCAAGTGGTTCCAAGAAGAAAGAGCACCAAGAATATTTTAAGGAGGGGAAGAATAAGTGAAAAGGGGAAAGGATAATAAGACGATAGTCATTGCAAATTAGTGCAAGGATCCTAGAAACCATTTCAACCATTGTAATATTGATGGTTACACTGAGGAAAAGTAATAGAAACTACATATAGACTTGAACCTGAATAACTGGAAGAAGGAAGAAAATAAGAAGAATATTCTAGCCATATATTTGAGCAATCAAATTGAAAGTATCTTAGATGTGGATGAAAAAATTGTAACTGGAAGAAGGAAGAAAATAAGAAGAATATTCTAGCCATATATTTGAGCAATCAAATTGAAAGTATCTTAGATGTGGATGAAAAAATTGTCTACACATCAATGGAAAAGGAGTTGAATCTATGTAGCCTTCATCACCAGGAAGAGAAGGAGGTGACCAAACTCTTACACATCAAGATTCATGTTTGGAGGACCAAGATAGGTGCAACATATTTGGTCATAGAAGCAGATTTGGTCAACAATATTAGATTGGAGGTTCATGATCATATTAGACCATATCCATTGGGATGGGTAAACAAGGATGAAAATATCAAGGTAACAAAATAGTGTAAGATTAAATTTTCTATAAGTGTTGTGATGAAGTGGAATTTGATGTAGTACCCCTTAATGTATGTGGAGTAGTATTTGGAATCCACTACATGTATATGAGGGATGAAATATTCATGTTGAGATCTAATCAGTAATGACTAATCAAGGATCATCAATGTGCACAAAGGAAAACCAAAAATTTCACTGATAAGTACCTATCAAGCTAAGAAATTGATTAGTTCTAGCAAGAAATGTGTTTTACTTTTCCTAATGGAAAATCAATCGCGTGAAGAGTCATTAAAGGTAAATACATACCTAGAAGGGTGTAATAAGGAGTATAAACATTAATTGGAGGAGTTTCTCAAGGAATACAGGGGAGTGTTCTAGGATACTAAAGGTATACCACCTAAGAGTGAAGTGGAACACAAAATCCAATTATTTCCAAATTCCCCCTTTCCAAATATTTGGTTGTATAGATAGTTTTTCTCGAAGAAATAATGTAAAGAAGAAATTGCAATCGTTGTTGGAGAAGGGTGTCATTTGACCAAGTACCTCACCTTGTTGGTCACCCATAATAATTGTACCCAAGAAGGATAGGACTTGGATAATGTGTATCAATTAGAGGGAATTGAACAAGATCACATTGAAGAATTGGTAACCTCTTCCCAATATCGATGATATGTTGGACTATCTGCAACATGCCAAGTACCTCAATAAGTTGGATTTCAAATTAGGATATCACCAGGTACAAGTCAAGGAAGAAGATACATGCAATACATCAAGAAAATTAAAGCTTTCTTTGAGTGGTTGGTTATGCCATTTAGTATATGCAGTGCACCAAACAAATTTACGAGACTAATGAATGATGTTTTATACCCTTATCTAGATTAATTTGTTATTGTATATTTGTATGATATATTGGTTTATACTTCTACCTGGGAGGAGAAAATATCACATCTTAGATAGGTATTAGATACCTTGAAGAAGCACCAGTTGTTGTCCAATCTCAGGAAATGTGAGTTTTCTTAGCAGTATTTGGTGTATTTTGGGTATGTGATTGATGGAGGTGGGCTCAAGATAGATCCATCTAAGATGGAGGACATCATGAATTGTCCAGTTCCTATAACAAATTGCATATAATTTAGGATCTTTGTTGGGGAAAAAAAATACTTTTAGAAGTTCATAGCTTTGTTTTCAACAATATCTACACCACTCCATGTAATATTAGAAGGAAGTAAGAGTTACCAGTGGGGGAATAATAAGCATAATTCCTTAGATGAGCTAAAAATAAATATTATTCAATTATCAGTGCTTGTGCTACCAAACTCGCAGAATTCCTTCAAAGTGGAGATATATGCAAGTGGGTGTGTCATGGGAGAAGTTTCGATGCAACGAGGAAGGCCTATCTATTATCATTATGAAGTATTTATACCCTACCTAAAAAAGGGATCTCTATGCCTTGGTATAAGATGTCAAAAAGTGGAAGACCTATATGATGATCAAGGAGACCATCATACACATAGATCACCGACTACTCTAATATTTTTAGCCCTGGAGTAAGTTACAAAAAACCAGGCACAAAAAATGGATGGGGTTATTACAACAATTTCATTTGGTCATAAAGTATAAGAAGGGTAGAAAAAAAAAATTGGAATACATTATTTCACACCCACCCACACCCAAGATTGCAAATTTTGGAACTATGATGCACATTGAGCCTTTTACCCATGATGCATACAAATAGGCATACACAAACGATGAGGACTTCAAGGATGTGTTTCTACAAATACAAATCCAAATGGATATCAAATGAGATGACAACAAGGAATATTATCATTTCCAAAAAATTTTACTCTACAATCTCGAGAAGTGATCTATCCCTAATTTTGAATGATTGCAACTTATCAGAGAGGATTAGACCTAAAAGTTTGTAGGAAATTTTGGTGTTGTCTAACTTACAAAGGTATCTGTACTAGCCCAGAATGCAAGAATATGTAGAAAGGTATATTAGAGGATGTATACTTTGTTGTACTAGAAATTCTATTGTTGGACATGCATTTTGGATTATTATTGGGAGTCGCATAGGAATGGATCACACAACATTTTGACTAAGGAACAACATGGGTGCAAAGAAGTTTGAGCAGTCTAGAAAGTAAGTGCGAAAAAGGAAGAAAGTAGTTAGGATTTTGCGACATTTTTTCCACTTTGTAACCATTCTAGAATGGGCTTAGCCCTATTGTAAATCTATAAATTGTAATGAGTTTTTGGCAAGAGGTAGTTTTAGTGGTTGAGGTTGAATATTGCAGGCTATACTATACTTATTGGAGAAGTGTTTTGTCCGATTTGAGTATGACTGAGGTTTTTGGGGTTAGTCTTGCACTATAGCAGAATGAGTGAGGTAGGTGTGGGTAATGATTAAATAATACATATTTTTGTAAGCATAGTGCACAACTGTAATGGAGATTATGAATGAATGAATAAGAATCTAGTCGTTGTGGATGTCTCCCAATTGGGGGGAACCACATTAATTAATGGTGTCCTTGTGTGTTGTTGTTATATGTTTTCTTTTTGTTATGGTTCTTTCACACAACTAATATGAATGCATGGTTAATATGAATAGTTCGTATGATGAATCTACACATTGGATTAATGGTTTTGTTCCATGTTAGCTTACCATACAGAAGATGAATCAATGAATGTTAAGTCGAGTTATGTCATGCACAGGGTATATTAAATGATAAGTAATTATTAATAAAATTAAACCACTCACATAGTAGGTTAATCTCTAATGCATAGTATGGACATATTGAATGCCTCACTTCCCCTCATCACTGAATAAAATTGGTTCCTGCAACCCCTCTAGATGCCTGAGGTGAGACTTCACTTACTTGCAAGTGATGCTGAAAGGGTCAGTGTCTAAATTTTTTGTTGGTTTATTATTTTTGAACCTATAATCTACCCACTACATGCCAACAAATGGTTTCATTTCTGGGATCGAGATCTATAACTAAGGGGAATGTTTTGGAGGCCAAGTAAATAAGATATCACATAATGGCTATTGAGGAAGGAACATGATTTTTCCAGAGAATAGAATAGGAATCCAAGGATCAACGATGAACAATGGTTGAAAAGGTATGTGTTTACTAATATTCATGAAATATTATTTGGTGAAACTCTGATAATATTGACTGAATGGTTAGAGAGGCTAGTGCAGAATGTTGGAAGATACAAAGTTGAGGCTATGAGGAACTGAACTCCTAAATTGATCAGAAAATTGAATATAGTAATAAATAAATTTTCCCTTGTAATTGATTTTTGGTTGAATATTATACTAGGAGGTTACATTACAAAGTTTGCAATAGATTGTACCAAATCTTATAGTGTTGCGGAGAGAGAATTTTTCAAGGGTCTGCGTGGAACATTGTTAAATGATTTATCTACTTGGATAAAGATGTTATTATGTGATAAGAATGTTATGAATATGGAATCCAATTTCTAGAGGCCTTCACACACATAGGGAGACTAGGGGATGACCATTGGATGATCTAAGAGTGGAAGATATGAGTGAAAGGAGGAACTAAGGATTCTAAGAGAGGAATATAGTGCGTTAGATGGAGATATTGGAGTATCACATTGTGGGAAAAGGTTTAGATATAGTGAGAAGGATATTGCGGCTGAGAGAGGAGATCAATATAGTGTGTTCGAGAAAAGAGATCCCCACATATTTATCTTGATCACACTGTATAAAGAACGGAAAGATAATGAAAAGGATCACCAGTACAGTCCAATAGAAAGGAGGAAGTCCATATCGAATCATAATATGTGTCGAACCTAGAATCTCGTGTGCATCACCAAGCTTTTATGCAGGAAATGAAACTTTGTCAAGAGAAATGGTAGTTAGTGGAGGAAGTTAAAACAATGGTAAAAATAGTGGAATTAGTGTAATGAACCAAAGTCTGTTAGCAACACCCAAGGTAAGTACTACGCAAATTACAATGGAAGGAATAGATAATATGTTAAGAATTCCTAAATTCTAGGGAGTAGAGTTAGAAGACCCTGAGCAACATGTGTTTTCCTGTGAAACACTATGGACTGCGAAGAATTTCTAGGATAAGGAAGCAAAGATTGCACAGTTAGCAATGACGTTCACAGGTATCACATTGATATGGTACATGAAATTTCAGACTATGACACTGATAGGACAATCAAGAAAACTAGCAAATATTATAAAATCATTATTAAAGGAAATTTGAAAGATGAAATATGAGCCACAGTATATCACACAGATGAAAGAAATTAAGAAAGTGAATACTAAAAAGTGTGGGATTATGATTATATGTTTAAAGACATGATGGGTAGGTTAACATTTCATATTCCTGATGAACAACATAGATAATCATTTATTGAAGGTTTTTTGGTGCACATTTGTTGTTAGTTGACACAACATAAAGTCAGGTCATAGCCATAGGCCTTGGAAATTTCTATGAATTTAGAAGCATCCCCTATAGGAGAAAGCAACGTAGGGATGTAAAAATTCCAGGCACAACTAGTAGCATTGAACATCTAATTACAAGACATTACTAATGGGAAAGAAAATGTTCAACACGTCTGGTGTTATATGTAAGAGAAAATGACATCATAAAGATGAGTGAGAAACATTTTTGTAGTATACGACTATAGGATCACTAATACCATTCAAAGGAGGAGGGGGGTATTGTGAAACATGAAATACATGGGGACATCATATGACTATTTGTTTTCTCCAATCCGAGCTCCGAGCTGAAATTTATGGTGGAAAAATAGTGAATGAATATTCATTAGCACATGCAACATAGCAACAATGCTCAACAATCGTCTGATAATTTCTTGATTATATCTCTGTCATTTATCTATATTAATAGATTCATCGTGGATCTAAGTCATATCTATTCTTCATTTTAGGATTTCACGTTCTCCAATTTCTACCCTCTAGTTCTGTCGCACTCACTTTGCACTTATACTTATATTATTTTCCATTATTTTCTATGAAGTTCTATGCTACATCATGAGTCGTTGTATCCCTCACTCACTGGATGTCCTATCTATGACTCATGGTGACCTCCTAGGCACCCGATAGATTCTACATACTTAGTCATTTTTCATATCTCACCACAGGAAGCGGGTCTATAACGTCCCCGACCATCAACCTCCACTGTCGGTCAATGCTACTATGCAGAACATATATATATACTTATAAAGAATATGCATTAAATCAAATTAACACATTTAACATGGAGTTACTATTGTCATACAACTTAATGGAATTAACAAAAATTCAACTTGCAACGGAATACATGATAACATTTTAGGAAACAAAAATGCATCACATATAAATTAAGTACAGAATTAATACTTATCTTTTAAACTGGCGTAACACCACCAATTACGTTCATACATTCCATGAACCTCTCAACCTTAGACTGTGTTTCTCATCACTCTCAGCAGTAGATCACCCCCGAGCTGGGACTAAGCTCGACCAAGCAAGGGAATCCTAGGCTAGGAAAGGTCAATAAGAAGACACACAACTTATGAGGATGGATTCTCTCACAGGAGCCAATTATACTCACTAATCACAGAATCTCATTCCCCACATGCCTATCCCACCCCAGGATTATACACCTTCACTATCACCAGGACAATCCTTCAACTACTAAACCTCCCTTGCCTTGCGCTTCAGCAACAGGCGAGACCAAAATTCTCCAAGCTCTATGGTGGCTACAAGACCCCTTCCAGGAGTTCTAACTTCCTCCGCGCACTCTCTCACTTGGAGAGAGTCGCTCACGGACCTGACAACCCACTTCTTCAACCATAACCACCTCTCTGACCTAGAGAGAGTGTTGCACATAGGTCTGACAACATACTTCTTCAGCTCCATTCCAAGATAAGGAGGACAACAGTAAGGCTTAGCAAGGAACAAATGTTGGTATCCAATCACACTCAACCAAGGGACTTTGTGGCCACAACAACCTACAGTTAAAACACACATGGTATAAAAAATTACGATATGCTCAGGTTTCTCAGAAAACAACAACCCAAGCAGTTAAGCACGAACTCGAATTTTCATTGTGGATAAACCTAGGTTCACAGGACACACAAGTTGGCCTTTCCCTCCCAAATGGTTTCTCAAATGTGCATGGTTATGCAGAGGTCCAACGCAGAGGTAAAACGGGTATAGATTGAGGGTTTGTTGGCTTCTCAGGAAAACATCCCAGGATGGCCTCATGGTTTCAGGTTTCATAGTTGCGTGAGGTATGAAAAGGTCGAATACCAAGACCATAGGATTCATGGGAATACACCAGTCGACTTCACAGTTCTGGTTTTTAGGAATTCATGAGCGTATGGAAAGATCACATGAACATGCCACATGCTTCAGATAGTGGATGCAAGAATGGTGGACGAATCCCCATCACGGCTCAATTATTGGGTTAAATTTCATGTGCCTGGGTCGACACATGTCACCCATTAAGCTGCATGCACTCCATAAAGTATGTGTTCCCTTTTTTCACACATTGGAGCTGCATGCGCTACCTCTCCTAGGACTTAGTATAAAAACATACCTTTCACACCACTTTGGAATAATAACAAATTATTATTCAAGGACTTAATCCCTAAATCTTAGCCCCTCTTCCAACCTTTCATCCCCCTCGCCCTTAACCATTTTGTGGAAGCTTAGTCCCCCATCACTCTTTCTTCATGGTGGGTTGGAACACAACGATATTTATATTTTGTATTAATGATATTCATAATTACATATACAAAAACTGTCTCTTGGCCTTTAACACCTAGGTTGTTCGACCAAATAAACACATAAGCCCGCCAACTTATCAATACTCGGCTCAGTAGCCTACAAAACATGATTTACAATTCATAAACATGATTACAATTCATAATATAAATGGGGCACATCCTTGGGGTATTACAGGGTCTATAGCACTTTCCCAGCTCTTATATCTATGACCCCGTCTGGTTGTTCCACTCTTGGTACTTAACTGATTTTCAATATTTTTTTGCGAGTCCCCGAGTCTGCGGGGCTACCTCACTTATTCAGATAACCTTGATTCTCTGTTATGTTCACCACCTCCGCTACATATTGGGACTTATCCAATTTTCCAATTCTTACTATGGGTTTGGGTGATCCCATATTTATTTTACTCTTAGAACTCCATCCACCCATCCACCCGATCAATCCTTAGGACTTAGTCAATTTCCAAGATCTTACTGTGGTTTGATGGGAATGATAGTTGGCCTTCCACATGGATCCACATCACCTTCCAACTGTCATCCCATCACAAATTTACCTACCTTCATCGTAGTAAATTTATTTCTTCTACCACGTTAGATGACATGTGGCCTCCATGTCATGTTGATGTCATCGTATGGAAAAATTCCCAATTTTTTATTATTTTTCTTATTGTCGAAATTTTCCAAATAGGCTCAATTTCATGATTATTTATGTGGAATCCATTAGATATTGTAATTAAGATCAATACAACCAAATTGGGTCTATGCATACAAATTCGACACTCCCCCCTTTTCAAATTCACCTCTTGCACATTGAATTCATCTTCAATTACTCTACGTAAATTGGGTCTTTTCCCAATTTCACCTCAATTTTTTCATGGGTGTTGGCACTCCATAAAACTGTTCGGCTGATAAAATATGACGAAGGTAATTTTTTCAACCAATTTTGAGGCTCGAAACTAGCCTTTAGGACCTAGAGAGGGTTCTCTCAGGAGACTCTGTCTCTGTGCGGGATATGGCTTTGAAGCAGTGGATAGATTTAACACCTTTGATATAAATGGTTCTAGTTATATTAGCACAAGAAAATAATACTTTGGGCTATGGACTCAATTTGAGGAAACAACGAAAACAAATGACTCACTGACCGAACTTTGAGAGGATAAAGGCTAAGCGAGAAACAATCTTTAGTGCAAAATAGTAATGTGTGGCAGAGAGAAATTACAGGAAGTAACTCGGAGCACCGCAATGGGTGAATTTGGAGTTAACTTTTAGAAGAAAAATGTTTTGTCTAAATGGTGTGAACAAGGGGCATTGCACATAAAATCCACAGGTTTGAAAATTCATTTTGAATTAGATAGAAAAATATATGATTAAAGATAACAGGAAGCACATACACAAGAAAGGGAAAACAATACATCCAACTGCTACAATTAGAATCTTTTTATCAAAGTTACTGGACTTTTGCATTAAGTTTCAGTCGAACTAAAATTACATATAATAGCTATTGTCTATACCAATTTTTCCAATCAACCTAGATTACATTGAAAAGATCAAATATATAAAAATTTTTCCAATCAACCTAGATTACATTGAAAGATCAAATATATAAAACAAGGGGTGCCACAGCCTACAATTCTACTCTTATAACTCAAGTATTCTATAACTGTTATCTCTACAAACTAGGGAACTGACTATTCTGCATTTCAAAACTCTTCACTTGAAGTTTTCCAAAAATAGACAAAAGATACATCTAGCTACAACATGATCGTTGTAATCCACCATGGGGATTCGATTGCCAATTAGGTATCTGGGTGGACAAGTGTCTATCAGAGTCCTATTGTCTTCTATAAGGACTTTGGTTTTTTCCACGTGATCATTTTCTAGGGAACATGTGTGTGACAAGTGGTTGTAAAAAATCACGACCGTTATTAAAAGGGAAAAATGTCTTGGGCGATGTCTCCTTCAAAATTGTCAATATTTTTCTTATGTTTGTGAATACAGGAAAGGGCCTGGCTAATCTTGTTTCTTCTACTCGTTGGCGAGAGCTGTGTGGGATATCTCTTCGGCTACTTCACATTCTTTGGATTGTTTGGCATACCTTTCTTCTGCCAGCCGCTGAGCTTTGTGAAACTGTATAATCGTATCATGCGCTTCTCTGAGTTTTCTTTTTATCCATATGATGTTCCCTTCGCGACCTTGTGTTGTTTATGCTTCCATGATATTTGTTGCCAGTTATTGTCTCAACTCTTTGTTCTCTTGTTACAGTTCGTCAATGGCTATATTCGCTTGCTTCAGCTGCTAAGATGTCTCTTGACTATTTTCACCCGTGACATCCATCCTCCTCATTCTGCTCCCACTTTCTCAGCTAGTACCTTCGAAAGGATCCAGGCGGATGGCACACATAAGTAATTGTTTAGTGATTGGTCATGTGTGTGACTCATATGAGGTTCGATTTTCCCCAAATTCTTTGTTCTTCCTTGGTACACCCCTTCTTTGAGGTATCCACTATTGGGGAGACAGGGTTTCCACTATCCTTCCTTCCTGTGTAGTTCCTTCCACTCTAAGTTATGTGCAGTGTGATGTAGTTGTTCATGTGGGTAAGGGAAAAATATTTCTTTTATCCTTGGGGATGCCTTTTGTGAGTGAGAATGAATCCCAATCACTTTGGGGTTTGGTTTTGGCAATTCTTCCACTTCAAGCACAATTATTTATGCTTTGAGAGGTTTCCATGGTGCGACCAGTGTTTATCCTATGTGCGGTGGCTCCGACGAATGCCCAAGACGGAGAATTTGATTGACTTGGGCCTACGAGAAAACTTACAGACAAATCCTGAATCTGATTTCGTGAATAACATGGGTGTAGGAGCTCTGGGATTTCTAACAAATCGAGCAGAGTGAGGAAACGTGGCAAGGAATAGTGAATTCATGGTGACTAGATGTTTTGGATCAAATTGTAGATTTTCCATGGCACATCCCCGTGTGTAAGGTACATGCAATAAGGGTTGCAGGGCATACATGATACAAGCATCGTGACTTTTCATTCCCTTGGCCTTCATAATGACATGGTAATAGTTGCACTTGCCAATGTGACTTGCATTAACTACTTGACTCGACTTGGGGCATGTAGAAGCTACTTTTTAACAGGACCCAACTCTCGGGGAACAACATACCCAAACCATTTATGCATGTTTTGAATTTTCCATCCCTTTTCATTTCCAAGGGCCAACCGACCACTTGCTTACTTCGACCCCTTCACTATTACGTACCTGACTTCACATGTTTGGACACATGGGCCATAACCTGACCAAAAACTAACTCTAACTGAAAGAAAAATGGTTGTGCTAATAGATGGCTCCAACGGGGGTGTTATCCTCCCTGCGAGGTAGCAAAGAAAGATAGACTAGGTTCCTGTCCATTGGGCCTTATTTTGACTCTTTGACACTGCAACATGAAAAATAGGATGCAACTTAAACCTATCGACATAGTTTCTAAAAGACTCAACATAAAACTTAGGGCCTTCACTTCGAGCTTCAATTTTCTGTTGACCTACTGACTTGACACAAAAATAAAAATGACTATTTACAATGAAAAATTTCATAAACATAATTCATTTCATCAGATAATGTTTGAGAAACCTCTCGTTTATAGTCCCCAAACCAAGGAACTCCCCATTTAGTTCTTCAAGAAAATACGCATTATTTCTACGATGCACACTGATTTTGAATGGACTTGTCCACAGGTTATCAAACTTCCTGTGCTTTCCTTTGTCCTCATTTCTCGCGTCCCATCTCAACAATAGATCACCCAACTGGAAATCCTCTGGCTTGGAATGCTTGTCAAAGGCTTTCTTCATATTTTTCTGGTGGAGTTGTGATCGATTGTAGAGTTGTTCCCTCATATGCTATGTGTTAACCAACTAATTTATTCTTCTCTCCGCGTCAATTGGCTTGGCCTCCTGCTCTTGCAACATATTTTTGGTGGGAAACCCTAGTGTGGTAGGGAAAATTGTGTTTGCATCATATACAATCTGGAAAGGTGATGTTGAGATGGACTTCTTGGTGGTAACCTGATCTTCCCACAACGTGTAGATAATATTTTTATGCCAGGATTTCTTATTGTTATCCAGGAGCCTTTTGATGATCCAGGTTAGGCTTTTATTCAAGGATTCTACTAACCCGTTTCCTTGTGGGTAGTACGTCATATAATTCCCTAGGGTTATATTGTAATCCTTACAAAAAATTTCCATCCTATTATACTTGAATGCAACTGTGTTTTCTGTTATGATCTTGACGGGGCATCTAAACCTTGACAAGATGTCTGTCTCCAGGAATTGGATGATTAATGCGTCGGTATATTGTTTTGTGGGGATTTATTTTATCCATTTCATGAAATAGTTGGTGGCCATGAGTATCCATTTGTGTTGGGCCGAGGATGGAGGATTGATTTCCCCTATGAAATCCAAGCCCCACTGCATGAATGGTGCCTTGAATGAGATCGTATTTAGTGGCAGGGGTTGTAGCTTTCTTCTCCTATCGAAAATATGACATTTGTGGTAGCTAGAGACTTATTTGTACACATATGCAAAGATGGTATGCCAATAGTAACCCGTAGTCTCCCTTGTGAAATTCTTCTGTGGATCGCTTCGCGTCATTCTCCAGCAAACAACTCGGCAACATTTACCCAAGATATTTCCAATAGAGTGAGTTGTCCAGGATGCATAACTTCACTGCTTTAGTCTTGAGAAATATGGCCTTAGTCTTACTTACATCAGGAGGAGCTTGGAGATTCTTCAACACATAGATGATATTTGCATACCATGACAAATCGATGAACTCCTGGGACACCTGCACAGTCGTTTCTTCTTGAGGACTCTATGACAGATCAGGGATGAAATTTTTTCCCACACTGTTGCAGTCTGACTGTGCTATTAGATTTGTGAGGCCCTGACCCTTAATTAGTTTTGTTAGCTTGATTTCTAGGTCATATTCCAACATGGCTGCTATCCATTTTCCTCTCCTCCCTTCAGGGTCAGGCTGAGTCAGGATATCCTTAATTGAATTGTTGGGCACATAAGCAATAATGTGGGAGTGCCATATGTATGTCATTAACTCCTTCAAGGATTTAACGAAGGCATATGCTTCTTTTTCCATAATTTCATACCTTAGTGGAGCATCCCTCAATGTCCTGCTGAAATAGACTGTAGGTTTCTCGAAGTTTTGCTCATTTTCTGCAACAGCACGCCGGCAATAGTGTGCTCTGATGTCAATGAAAACATGATGAAATCCTTTGTGAAGTCTAGACTGGATAGCAAAGGGGCTCTATTCAATTCCACTTTGATATATTCGAAATATTTCTTGGCCTCTAGGTTCCACTTTATCTCATTTCCCTTCCTGAGCATGTAGGTTATATGCTTTATGATCTTTGTCAAGTTTGGGATGAATCTCCTCAAGAAGTTTACTTTTACTGGGAAGGATTGCACTTCTTTTTTACTGCCTGGAGTGTCAATTTTCAAGATTCATTCAACTCGACTGGGGTCTATCTTAATGCCTTCTTTCGAGATAATATGTCCCAACAGCTTCCCTTATTCCACCCCAAAATGTGATTTATTTGGATTTAGTGATATGAAGAACATCCTACACTTATGGAAAAATTTCTTTAGATTCTCGAGGTGTTGTTCATCAGAGGCAGAGTATACCTTGATGTTGTCCAGATATATCACAGTGAACTTGTCCTTTTCATCGATAAACATGATATCTATTTCCCTTTGGAAAGTAGCTCCATTGTTCATCAGGCCGAAGGGCATCTTGGTGTACATGAACATTCCCTAAGGAGTTGTGAAAGATGTTTTTTCTCTATCATCTTGGTGGACCATGATCTGATTATACCCTGAAAAACCATCCAGCATGGACATCTTCTGGGACCCCACTACCTTTTGCAGGATATAGTCCATTTTAGGAAGAGGGTAGCGGTCCTTTAGGGACACTTTGTTCAAGTTTCAGAAGTCCACACACAGTCTTATCTCACCACTATTCTTTCTTAAAAGTACCAAATTAGCTACCCATTTCGAGAATCTTAAAGAAATGATGATCTTAACTTCGAACAATTTCTTTACCTCCTTCTCAATCAATGATAGTAGTAGGGGATTTATCCATCACATTTTCTGTTTGAATGGCTTCTAGTCTTCTTTGAGAGGGATGACATGATGGATTACTTCAGTGTCATACACCTTCAAATCGTCATAGCTCCATGTGAAAACGTCGAGGAAATCCTTCATGATCTTGACATAGTCTTGCCTGACCTATGGACTTAGCGTTTTCAATAATTTTATCATTTTCGGGTTCTCCTCAGTCCCGATGTTGCAGTATTCCACGTGCTCTTCTCTTGTAGTGATCTTGGTATTTTTAGGCACGTCATTTTTGTCAAACAACTTTTCCAGTGGCACCAACCCCTTTAGAATGATGTTATTTTTAAGTTGTATTATGTCCCTTCCCGTGATTTGGTTCTGGAAAGGGTCAACATTACTATGCGCATCCATGCTCCCGTTTTCATCGCAACAACTTGACTCTCATCTCAAGAAATATTTCTACCTGCTTGTCATCCTCAAACAACTGCCAATATTTTATATTATCAGGCACTGCCGGCATGTGTTTGACTTAAATATCATTTTTTTTTTTTTTTGGGAATATAGGGATCTTAAAAATCAAGGCCAAGGTAGCTGATGCATTGGATATTTTATTTTTCTCCCTCAGGATAGAATATATGTCATACTATGAAAATTTCTCGAGAAGGTCCAGCGCCAAGTTTCTATACACTCTTTGTTGAAGGAAAGTTTCCCTATGGACAGGTAGATCTCCTCTTGAGAGCTAGAATCTTAACTCTTAAGACAGAAGATGCTTATCATGGACACTGACTTCCGTTTATATCTAGATAAACTAATGTGTGAGGAGGAAGGAGGAAAGAAGTACCTTTTACCAGTGTTTGTCCCTGCACGGTCCGAATTGAGCTCCAATTTTGCGCTCCTCGATAAGCCCTGTAGACAAACAAAGATACAACCACTTCCTACTCTATTGAGATTAGATTGAAATAGACCTATCTATTAGAGACAAGTTCATGTGATATTAAACACAATCTAGAAAGAAATAGGCCAAGCATGTCATATTAATGAGAACAACAACGAAGGAAACCTACAACTGTAGATGTGAGTGCAGCAACTTCATCAAGTCCTCCTTGTCTAACCCTTGCTCAAAAGACCCATGATCAGAATGACAATAGCTTCATTGATTATTCTCCACTTCATTGTGTGTTTCCTATGATATCATAGGTTTCATGCTTCCAATCCTTCCCCCTTTTCACCATGAGAGGGCCTTCTTATATAGGTTTAGAGAGGCCCAACCACTTGAGATATATTTAGGGTAAGTTGAGGATTTTCCTCCTTCAGTTAGGGATCTTCCCTAAGATCATGGCTTGACCGAGGATTCGAATCCAACTACCTTCAAAGATTGAAAACATTTTTCCCCCATTCTTCTCAACAAACCAGTTGTTTCCCAGAATAGGTAGCACTCCCTCAAAATAGAAATCAGAGCGTTATAACACTCCCTAGTAATGTATAGGGGGGCGCCAACACTCCTGATAGTACCAACGCTCCTCCAAAAGGGCATATGGAGTGTTATAATTCTCCCAGATAGTCTATAGGGGGGCACCATCACTTCTGAGAGAGGTATAGAGGAGCGCTCTCCTCTAAAAACTCAATTTTAGTGGTTCTTTCAAATGGCAAGAGGTTCATAAACCCAGTTAACCATTCCTCTTCTTCCAAATCAAATGTTTGAGGTGTTTCAAGTGTCTTTCTGATGTCATTATAGGTACAACATAGGCATTATGGAAGTATTCTTTTCCTGACACGTACGACACTTGTGAGAAAAGTGAGAGATGTGCGACACTTGTAATGATGACACTTGTGACACTATCGAAGTGAGTAATTTTGATGTGTAATAGATTGGCCCCCAAAGTATGAAGTTAGAAGATGAGAACTGATAACTAAAATGCTTTGTAGACTTTCAAGAAAGGGTATAGATGCAGAGAACCTGACAAAAGTTGTGCACAAACATCCAACAAATATTATGATATGTTTCAAACCCAAGGCATGCATACCTATGCTTGGGTGATAAAGACTTGCAAGATATGGCCACCATAAAATACACTGCGGATCCATAATTGTATTGATAAAAGGTATAGCCACTGAGGATACATTGTGGATCTATACTTCTATGACCTGAACCGATCGTCGCCATGAAGAATACACAGTGGATCTATGAGATGACAATACATAGCCACGACCAATACAAAGTGGATCTATGTGACAGTATATGTGTCATTGTTCAAGAGAAACTCCTTCGCAACCTGGGCAAAGTACATATCAGAGTGATCACTCAACCCGGGGTTTTCTTACCAATCCTGATGTAGTACGAATCTAACCATGTGAATAGATGTCATGATGTCGAACATGGTAGAAACCACTCGATTACCAATCAATGATGTAAACCATTAACAAGCGCGAGGGAAATCATCATTAATGTCAATGATTCCCAAGGTACTTCTAGTACATTCCAATGAATGTGAATGGATGAGCTGAAGTCAAACATTCGTTGAATCATCTGATCAGAGTTCAATGATGTAAACCCATTGTCGAACATGAGGAGGCCTGCCATTGAGGCATGCAGGTCCCAAAGTACTAATTGGTTTCTAGGTCTAGTTCCTGGATAATGTGTTGAAGTCGAAAGGAATAGACTTGTCGAAGGAGGGCCTTGATGTATCCCCCATCAATGACACGAAACAAACATATAGATGTAATTGGTAGATCAAATGAACATGGACTAACACAGGTATTGAGACAACATATTTTTGATGGTTGACTCTCAAGGTGGATACTTCCCTTGAACACTGAGGCACAACAGCAGAAACATGACATGGACCAAAACACTATGATGCAATGGATACTGTGACTTTCGTCGGGTGACCCAAAGGAGTAAGAAAAACTTAGAGGATTGGTTCAGTGCAGAGGTTCAGTGGATTAAGATGTGTGCAAAGAAAAAGTGTCATGTTCAAGGGCAACTTTAAGAGTTACTTGGTAATGTTCTCAAGAACTACTTGGCTTGCTTCCTTCAATTTTCCCCCCATCCAGATAGACGAGTACATCTTTTTAATTTAATGAGCTCGAGGAGGGTAACACATGCTCGATATGACTCAACTTTGGTAAGTCCCTCTTCCTTTTTAATGAACTAGAAGAAGTAAGAGTTCGGTCCTGTATGGACCTGTCGATGTTTGCTTAATGAGTCCAAAGATAGAAAAATCGAAGTTTTTTCATGATTATAGAGTCTGGAAAAACACTTAAAAGAGAACTCTCTCAGTTCCTTTTTCGTAAAGTAGTCTGATGAGACCAAAAAAGAGATAAACTATCGCTCAACAGATGTTTTCTTTAGATACTTTAACGAGAGTGAAGAGAACAAGGTTGCTCGACAATCTTTTCATATTTAGAGAGTCTAAAAAGAACTTAAAGATGACTCCAGTGTTGTCCTTTTTCGTAATGTTAGTCTCGCAAGGCCAAAAAAGAGATAAATTATCACTCAAAAGACACCCTTTCAAACCTTTTAACGAGTGGGAAAGGAAGCAAGATCACTCGGCAATATTTTCATGTTTAGAGAGTCTGAAAAGAGCTTAAAGGAGATTCCAGGGGGTTCCTTTTTCGTGTATCCATACAGGTCCGAAAAAGAGATAAAAGTTTACCCAAATGTATTCTCATGTATTTACGAGCACGATAAATAAAAAAGACTAAGCTCGGTATGCTCCCAGCTTGAAAAGCTAGTGGCTTAAATCCAGAATGATCATCAAAGGCTGGAGACATGCCCTCCAAGCTTCAATTCATTCATCAACTTTAAGGTTGTCACCAATTTATCTAGTAGATGAGAAAAAGGAGAAGGGTGGATGAAAAGAAGGTTTAAGAGATGTGACTGTTTCATTTTTTAATGAGCTTGACATAGGAAAAGAACTATGCTCAGAGCCTTTATTTCATTTTTTAATGAGCTTGCCACAGAGAAGAGAAACTATGCTCATGGTTTTGTCTGGATCATGGCATCCAATAGGATAATGCTCTAGAAGAGTACCATGTCAAAGGATAAAACGCGGTCATGGCCTCCAGGATATATTCACTAGATGGAAGATAATCACTCAAGTAGGAACAAATATCGAGGGTCACGATAGGAGTAAGGAGATTAGGCTCCAATAATCCTACCATAGAAATCACCATGTCCACTACCGGATCCAAATCGTCGAAAGTTGAAATCATGGGAGATGATGAAAAATCAACATCAGGAGGGGAGATAGACTGTATATCTACTCGAATTTCTTCACGAGTGGGAAGAAAAGAGGATCGGTAATAGTTATTATCCCGAGGTAACTTGTCAATGAAAAACATTTCCAGAATAGATTCACCAAAAGGAAAAATTGGGGAAATGCAGTCAATTGTCGACGACAAGGAACTCAATCGTGATTGCATCGAGGAACTGTTGGGTGCCAATATATGTTGGTCATCCGATGAGGGAGAAGTGGATTGGATAGAAACGTATGATGGTTTGGATGGACCAAGTGGCACGGTGTCACCTAGTGCATTGAATTCCAATGGACAATGTACAATCCAAGAGTCAGATGATTCCAAAGATTGATAAGCCGTGATCAAAATAATATCGACGGTGGCAATATGATGTGTATTCGGTGGAAGTGGTGTAGGGAAGGTACCCATGAGGCTAGAATCTTTTCGTAAGATAACACCAATGCTTTCATACATTATCTTGTGGTCTCCCAAGAAAGGAATATTGTTGGTAGCGGGAGCGTGAGCATCGGTCATGCAAAAATCCAACTGATCAACAATGACAATTTTTCCCTGATGAGGAAATTGTACACATCGAAAGATCGACGAGGCAACGACATTCATAGCATAAAACCAACTTCTTCCAAGTAACAAGTTGTAATCGAGGGGAGCATAGACCACCTCGACATCAACAGTAACAGTTTCTCCACCCAATTGGATGGGCAGGGACTGTAAAATCCCATGGCGATGAAAATCTCGCCCGTCGAAGGCACGTAACATCATTGGGGATTTTTTGAGTGCTGGTGATTTTAAACCTTTCCAGCATGCCAAAGACATGACACAAGTCGAGGCTCCCTCATCCAAAATAGTTCAGTGGATTTGTTGATTGTGAACAACAACATCAACTTGGAAATAAAGTTGGTGGGAGAGTCGAGATGCATAATTGTCCAGGTTAAACATGATCTGATTGGACGACTCAGGATCAACAGCGCCAAGAGTAGACACAAATGATACACGGGAATTTCAGTTTCCGTTGTGTTTGATTTTCAGTAGCAGGTGGTTGAGCTTGATTTTTTGGTTGTTCATTGTTATTTTTTGATTTATTCTTTGTCTTATTTTTACCTCTGGATTGTTGTGAAGGGGCAGATTGAACTACATTCACCTGAGAGATATGAGTTTGGGGGGAGCTAGAGGAGAGTGTGGTCGATTTGGAAAAATATTGAGTTTTGATGGAGCCGATAACACCATCCGCATGAGATGAGGATGACGGCTTAGATGGATTAGTATTATCTCGAGAAACATTCAGAAGAAAATCATACAAAGTACCAGATTGGGAATAAACCAAATATAAATATTGAGCCCAAGTGATGACTTGTTCCTCTGTGACCACACCACCCATAGAAACATCATGAGCGATCAAGGGTAATAGTGATTTAGTAAACCATTCCGCCAATAGTATGTCAGGAATGACTGCCTTGATCATCCTTCATCGACGCCTCCACTCATGAATATGGTCAAAGATATGCACGGAGTTAGTTTGACGAAGGGAGGTCAAGAGTTCAGTACCCGTCTTGTAGCAAATAGGTAGTTGAAAGTGCATGAGGAAAGACATGGCAAGGGAATTGAAATCATGAAAAGAAGCATGTGGTAGTTCAATATACCACTTTGCTACTGAACCGGTAAGCATTCGCTGGAAAAGACGCAAACATACAGAATCATCCATGAGGGAGTTTGATGAACACCACAAATGGAAATTCATCACATGGTTGTTTGGATCTTCACCAGGGTTTCCGTCAAATTTCAAAATATCAGAAGGAAGTTTAGCTGGAATGACTAGCCAAACCGGTGAATGAAAAATAGGATCATTAGTTAACCAAGAGAAGGCTGGGAGATCCAGAGTCGCAAGGAAAGGTAGCTATCGGTTAATTTACGGATGATACTGGTGCAGCATAGGAACACCAGTAAGACCATAAACTGGGTTAGGTGGATATTTGTAACCAGTAGGTCCTCCTATATACGGTTGTTGTTGGCCAGGATAAGCAGGATTCAATGGTGGATGAGAAACATTTGCATAACCCCTTGGGTTCTGAGCATTATAGGTCAGGTGATTTGCTTGCCCATGAGGAAGATAAACATTTTTCCCTTGAGAATGGTAAGGAGTAGATCCCGGAGATGGATACACATTAGACCCATGAGGAGGATAAGACTGTGTTCCCAAAGAACTCCAAGTGGTGTTTGGGATGTCACCCAGATAAGATTGTCTGTAAGATGTTCCGAAAGGAACATGATTGGATACTCCTCCTAGTGGGTTATTATACGAGTGCCCCCCAATGTGGGGTTGAGTAAAAGTGCTTCCTGAAGATACTCCCCAGGATTGTGAAGGGTTTCCAGCAAACAAAGGTTTCCCCCCTGCCAGCAGTGGATTTACAACTGGGGTATGACTGGTAAACAGAGGTTGCCCTCCAGGAGGAGCATGAAAAGGGGGTTGTCCCCCGAGAGGGGTAGACCCACCATGGAAAGGTAGTACTCTAGGATGGAAATGTTCATTAGATGGTGGTTTCCCTCTAGCTGGTTGTGTTTGGCCAACAGGGGTCTGCATTCTCGGGTGAGAAGATGTCCCAGCAGGATCGTGTGGAACATGTGGAGTTGTAGATTAAAACCTTGTAGAAACAGGGGTAGAGATTGAAGTTCTTTGGAGATGAGTAGAGGTGATGAGTCCAACATTAGGATGGACTTGTGTTGGTGTAACAGTAGGGTTAATAACCTGATCAATTGGGTGATTCATGGTTTGACCGGATGGTCCTGTTTCACTAGGAGGGTCATGAGGATGAAAAGGATGTCGAAAATATTTGAAATTTTCATAGAGATCGTGTCCCGATGAAGTCCTCCATACAGAACGAGTAGGTGTGGGATTGGTATCTACTAAGGTGCTAGGACGAACAAGAGTCCTATAATTATCACCAAAGATTGGTTCTGTGGATCCCATATATGTTTCGGTAAAAATCCTCGCTGGTAATCGTGGGACCTCTTCGTCTATGACGTTCCCAAGGGAGTCTAAATGAAGTAAAAGTGGTTCAAGAGGGGTTACCGAAACAGATGTAGTGGGATTTTCAACCATGACCAAAGCGCCTTCTGAGTTATCTAACGGAGGATAAATAACACTTCCAGCGTCGGATTGATTTTCTATCTCTCTACGATAGTTGTCTTCTAGCGAGTTAGGAGGTAAGGGTTGATAGCCTTTCGAAGGCAGCCCTTGCATCCTACGTGATTGATGAAGACCTTTATCATCTATGGGCTCAATTGTGGAGAATAACATAACACACTGAAAATCTAGGGCCGACTAACAAAAAGAAATAGCATACGTTAATAAAATCTAGGAATCAACCAAGCAAACAAAACTTCTCTCTATGATCGTACTAGTTGGTGATGAAATCCAACGTCGTGCGATCAATTTGAGAAGGGGCTAGGATATGGTGGAATAGTTACAATGGTGACCTGCTTAATGGACGGATTTGCCAATTTATGTTAAAGGAAAATCTCCCTGCGGACAGGTAGATCTCCTCTTGAGAGATAGACTCTTAACTCTTAAGACAGAAGATGCTTATCGTGGACACTGACTTCCTTTTAGATCTAGATAAACTAATGTGTGAGGAGAAAGGAGGAAAGAAGTACCTTTTACCAGTGTTTGTCCCTGCACAGTCTGAATTGAGCTCCAATTCTGTGCTCCTCGATAAGCCCTGTAGATAAACAAAGATACAACCACTTCCTACTCTATTGAGATTAGCTTGAAATAGACCTATCTATTAGAGACACGTTCATGTGAGATTAAACACAAACTACAAATAAACAGGCCAAGCATGTCATATTAATGAGAACAACAATGAAGGAAACTTACAACCGTGTATGCGAGTGCAGCAGCTTCATCAAGTCCTCCTTGTCTAACCCTTACTCAAAAGACCCATGATCAGAATGACAATAACTTCACTGATTATTCTCCACTTCACTGTGTGTTTCCTATGAGATCATAGGTTTCATGCTTCCAATCCTTCCCCTTTTTCACCATGAGAGGGCCTGCTTATATAGGTTTAGAGAGGCCCAACCACTTGAGATATCTTTAGGGTAAGTTGAGGATTTTCCTCCTTCAGTTAGGGATCTTCCCTAAGATCATGGCTTGACTGAGGATTCGAATCCGACTGCCTTCAAAGATTGAATAGATCTTTCCCCCATTCTTCTCAACAAACCAACTGTTGCCCATAATAGGTAGCATTCCCTCAAAAGGGAAATCAGAGCAATATAACGCTCCCTAGTAATGTATAGGGGGGCGCCAACACTCCTGATAGTAGCAATGCTCCTCCAAAAGGGTAGATGGAGTGTTATAACGCTCCCATATAGTCTATAGGGGGGCGTCAGTACACCTAAGAGAGGTATAGGGGAGTGCTCTCCTCTAAAAACTCAATTTTAGTGGTTCTTTCAAATGGAAAGAGGTTCATAAACCCAGTTAACCATTCCTCTTCTTCCAAGTCAAATGTTTGAGGCATTTCAAGTGTCTTTCTGATGTAATTATAGGTACGACATAGGCATTATGGCAGTATGCTTTTCCTGACACGTACGACAGTTGTGAGCAAAATGCGACACTTGCGACACTTTTAATGATGACACTTGTGACACTATCAAAGTGAGTAATTTTGATGTGTAACACTCTTAGCCTGGGTGCATTGTTTGATATATGCCTTTAACCTAGTTTATGACCAGTTCTGAGTCTCCGCACACTGCTATCCTCTTTGTGCCTAATTCTTTCAACACCTTCAGGCCCAGAATCAGTGCCTCATACTCGGCCATGTTATTTGTGCATTTGAACATGAGCTTGTATGAGCACAACTTTGTGCCCACTTTAGGGGGGTTTACCCATACGCCGATACCTTCTCCTTACTTGCTAATAGTACCATCGAAACTCATGTTCGATATTTCATTTTCTGCATGGTCCTTTAGGTCGACGCACTCTATTTATTTTTGCATGGTATCCTCATTGAATGTCATGATGGGTGTCGACTCTTCCTCTTCAAATCTCAAGCCATTGTAGAAAATAGAAAAACCAACCTCAATGTCAATGGATTATATGGGGTGATTTTTTGGGTGCGTTTTATTTTTTACCATGTAATTCCCTGTACAACCGTCTATCCTAGCCAAAGATAGGAATGGTGGTGTATGACATGTCCATTTGCAGGGTCCCTTTTAACTTCGTATCCCATGATCTGGACAACAACATGCCAAACGTAGGGGGTATGTCTTCCACAATCACGTCCATAACCATGTTCTTTGAAGGAATTTGGGCCAATGACACAACCAAATCCTTGATGAGACCCCAACACTTGACTTTCCTTGAATCAAAAGAAAAAAGGGCCTTGTAGGGACTAGTGATATCCAAACCCAGTTCATCCATGATCACCTTTGGCATGAGGTTGTGTGGCGCTTCAGAATCCAGCATGGTGTTATGCAGGGTCATGTCATGAACTTTCATACTGACATACAACTTAGGTACATCCTGATTATCACTTGTCTCCTCAACGCGCAAACCAAACATAATAGCAGGGTGATCGTCTTGTATATTCAAAGTATCGGGGGGGGCTCCCATTTTCAACATTTTAATAATCTGCTCCTGATACTCACCCTTTCTGATAAGTTCATTGAACGGGACAAAGATTTTGATTTTAGTCATTTCATCCTCAAATTTAAAAGGAGGGAAGACTTTCTATACCTCTTTTCCACCCTCTTCTCAACTTGTTTCCATAGTTTTCTTTGGGGCCTCTTCCTTCGTATTTTCCTTCTCCATCATATCCTTGTTTGTTTTGTCTAGCCTTGGTTGACTTGTGGAAGGGGTGTCCGTCGGAGGTTTCCTTATGGGTGTTACACATTATTTTAATAATCCTTATGACCATTAATGATGTAAACCTGTGGGATCAATGGCCCAAATTCCTGAAGAAAGAAGAGAGAAGAACTTTGCATGAGAGAAGAAGTTGTATTTTCCTTTGTAAAAACACTATTAAGGAAGATCAACGCAGGCTTCACCATACACAGGGTGCGGCGATGCCTGATCATCATAGGCCACACTATACACAGGGTGTGGTGATGCTTGATCATCGCCCTCTTCCATGAAACTGGTATGCCACGTCTTCGCAGGATTCCCTATGGCTAGGGTGCGACGATTTTCATACGTGGGAAAAATGAGCATCTTCTCGATGCTTCTAGAAGGAGAAGATTCTATGGTGAGGTGGCCTCTGATTGGTTTGGATATTACTCACTTTCATGATTTAGTGGGATCATCCTAACCTCCTCACCTTATCCTCTTTAGCTTATAAAAGGAGAGGAGGTCTCATGGAGAAAGTTATCTTGATGAGGGTTTGAGTTGTCTTGTAGCTTGGATTTTTTAGAGCTTGTATGGTGGCTTTGAGTTTTTGTTTATTAAGATCGATTGTGAATGAATTTTAGATATATGGTCTGATAATACATGGAGTAGAAGTGTGTGGGAAGCAAGGAACTATTGGAAGGAACTTGACAACATCAAGGCATTTGGTTGTATCTTTCTTCCACATTCTTTAATACATAAATACTTTTATTTCCTATATGAATGTTATTTGTTCATATTGTATAATTCCTTGATCACATACATAGTTTCATGTCAAATAGACTCTGTTATTATTGTCTTCATTGGCTTGTATTCCTTTGTAGATATTTCTGCATAAGCTTTGTGACGTATATTGGATTGCAACAGATCTTGGACTGCATTGGTGAAGTCAGATCTTCGATATTTAAAAGGTATGTTCTAGATCCATTTCTCATTTGATAAATGAAATATAAGGAAAGAGTAGTGTATTGTATTGTTTTGTTCTAGTTTTGTAGTGAATCTAGGAGGATTGATTTGTGTCCACACTTAACAATTATCCCGATAACAATGGGATTAGCCTGTTGAGGCTTGGTAGATGCTTCCTTTCTCCCGCAGTTATATTTCTTCTGAAACTGCATGATGGCGTTCTGATAACCTTTTATGAACTCTTTTGTTTCCCAGGACAACACATCATCAGTTTCCCCAATCCATGCATCATTTGTCACCAGCATAAAATCTTCGTTTCTTCTCATGTAACGATCATGTTCACTCTTTTTCAAGAACACATGTGGGTTCTTATCATCTCAACAATGCATTTGGTCTTCAAACATCTAATCAAAGTCTTCATCCGCGTAGTTGTTTTGGAGTGGAGGCCTTGTCTATTGGTCACCTTGATCTCTCTACTCCCTCTGTCTTATTTGAGGGACCTGACCCTCCTGATGTTTTGATTCATGGGTTGGGGGTCATGTTGTTCTCAGGAAGTGGGTCTGTTTCCCATAGACATCCTCTCCATTAGCTTATCCATGGTTTTCATCATTAGGTTGAATTTTTCGTCTGCGGATCTCGACGTTGATTGTTGTGCATCTACTTGGGGCTTATTATCGCCTCTATTGAATATTTGTTTGATCTTCCTCGATGCCATCATATTTACCTTGACTTCAATCATATTTCTCATTATCACATCCAAGTTTTTCGATCTTCCTTCTCTCAAAAGAAAAGAGAATTCGTTGTCGAAAGAGTCATCATATTGCAACTGCGTGGCTCCGAGAGGTGGTTGGGATTCTGCAGGAATCAAGCTATAAACTTTCATGAAATGGGCCGAGAATTCTTTCAACGTCTCCTCCGGTGCATTCTTCATATTATTGTACTGCATTAACAGTTGGAAGGGGTTCTTCTTGTCTCCCCATATGTTGATTAAATATGTTTCGAACGCGGTGAAGTCTTGAATACTTGCTAGTCATAGGGATTTGATCCACTTCCTCACCTCCCCCGCAAAACTCTACGTGAACAACCTCATTTTCACATCTTCATAGCCTACCTCTTCCAGGTCAATGAAATCATTGAATCAATCTAGGTTCTTCTAGGATGAAACATTACATTCATCATCATAGAGTTTAATTCTCTAGCTGTAATTTTGGGTAGATCATGCTGTTGGGCTAGCAGAATGAGAGGGGAGAATCTGGCGGCCATGGATCTAGGAGAGTTTGGGTTTTGAGGGATATTGTTAGATGGCTTGGAATCTCTTATGGTTGAAAACTAACTCATCCAAGTTGGTTTTCGACTTATACCTAAAAAGGGTTTTTTCAAAGAATGTGTCAAACTCAAGGTCATCATTGCTTTGTGCATTGTCTTTTGGTAAGGACATACTTTTTTCCAGGTAATAGAATGGGTCTGGCTCTTTCTCTCTAGTATTACACAAAATCTTTTCAGGGTCGTACATAGGCTCCTTAGGGTTTGTGTTAGGATTTGATCTGGCATAGATCGTCTTCAGAGCTAGGGTTTCTGAACTGCACTACTTGATGCTAATGGTATTTTTGACTCAAGTCGCCAGGGTAAATGTTTCAGCCGGTACAAATGTTTGTCCCTCTGTTACACTCAGGGGTCAAACCACAATGTTAGTTGTTCTCCCAGGGAAAACCTATTCAATTTCGTCCCCAGTAGCGGTGCCAGAATGTTAGCACTCCATGTTGACAATTAAATTCACAATGAAGATTGACCCACAAAGTGTTTCTAAAGCCTATTATTATAAAAGATAAATAATACTAGTAGGTGGGACCCCCTCGTAGATTGGAGATAAAGTCTAGTGTTTATTTGATGTTATGTTACTGTTTGACACTACTTTCATGGTTGATGATATCTTTCTTTATTGGATAATGGATCAGGCATATTATACATGGCTCCCTTGTTGTTCCAAGCTCAAGTTTATACCAAAGTTTTTCATGGTTATCATTGCTGACTATTGTTGGATCTATTACTTGTGACACCTGCAACATACACATGTTAGTAACAACAAATGAAAAAAAATTAAAAGAAGAAACTTTCCTATGTTAACATGCTATATTGTATGCATTTAAAAGATTGTGGAAAATCCCATCCAACATAGGATAGCCATGCGAGTTATCGAGGTTGCATATAGAATAGTTGGCATGCATTTCTATATAGTGGAGATGGTAATATGTGATATGGTGGCACTCTTGGAAATTAAAGATTGTTGGTTTAAATTGGATAATTTGTTTGATTAGTAGCTGGTGCGTACTAAGAATTGAATGAACTTGAAGTAGGTAAGTGATGTTCATTTACTACACATCGTCTTTACTCATGCTATTGGATGCCACCCTATTCAAGTTATTGTTCAAACATTTCTACTATGGTTATGCTCCTATTTCTCAGGAGGGAGGAATCACTTGGCCAATACACATTTAATATATTCGATTACAGGTATGTTTTTTTTTGGCCCTTCATGAGTCTGCTCTGGTTATGAAATGGATGTTGGCTTAGGTGTATTGTCTTGTGCCTTCCTTAAGTTTTGTGACTGTGTGAAATGGTGATTGTGAAAGAAATGTTGATGATTCTCTTTGAAATGATGTTGAAGTCATAAAATTACTGGTTATCCTGGGCATTAGTTGTCATAATATTTCTCTGTTAGCCCTGTCAATTTAATTAGAGTATCCTTGTTGGTCTTGATGGGATATCTTCATGGTTTTGTATTGTTGAATCCAGTCTGTGGGATTTTATGGGGTTTAATGATTGACGTGTTTTGGTCACCACGCTTTGTACATTTGGGCATTGGGTTGTTTTTAACCGCCAAGGGTTACGCAATGAGTTATGTGGTTCCTTCTTGTCCTTTTCTTCACCTTAGCATTATGGTTGTTTGGCTAAGGATTCATGAGGGTTATACCCCGCGTGTGTCAGATATCATTACCAAGCCAAGTTAGAGCCTGTTCCTTTTTTCATGGCTTCTCCTATCACAGGTTTTCATCACCTTGTCCATGGGGTAAGTTGTGGTTTTCTTAGTGTATGTGCCATTAGTATCAAAGATTTTAACATTGGAAGGAGTCGACTGTGGTGTTGGCTCGAAAGAAAACCCTTAACTCCTCCAGTATGAGGTTTTTATAAAGAAGACTGTCGGGCATGTTAGGTTTACTATGGGTTATTGTGAATTGAAATGTATTCTCGATTAATTTAAATGTAGGCTCACCCAATTGGTTACATGAAAATCATGTGGATTTTGGTATCTAGTCATTGCCTATGCTATTGGGATGGGAAACCTACACCGATAGTTAGACAATTCGAAATAACACAGTCTCCTACTTATGGTTGATAACCTAGTATTCTCTTTTGAGGAAGTTGTAGCCTCGCCTCACGTCAATGCATGAGTATGCATGGTTGCCATAGTTTTATAGGTATATTGAGTTTTACGACAGTGGTGAATTATTTTGTTGATACACAGTCTCTGGTATATTTGCACTAATGATTATTAGAATGTTTAGCTGGCATTGGTGATGTTGTTCATGCATACCGCGTTGTGCATGTGGTGTTCTACAAAATTAATGATGGTTATTGCAAGTAGGATGACTGTATGAACTACATCCAATGCATGCTTATGATTGTTTGATTGTGTAAACCGAGTTTTTCACAACATAGTTGATTACAGTATGACTAAATCGAAGCAATATTGTATTAAATCGATGGCTCGACACAATGGTTGAGTTTTGTCGTGACTATGTTTTTGGTTTTTTTAAATGGAAAGATTGCATGATGGTTTTTTGTTGGCTGTGCACTATGCATAACATGAATGGCTTGGGTTTCACACTCTGGGATAACCGCAGGGTTTTAAGCATGTTTTGTTACAGCCCAATCATTTGTTGAAACAGGCTTGTTGTTAATACCTCATTGTGTTGGATGGGTGTCCCATATTTTAGAGTCACATTGAATTAGGCTTTCATAGTGTTGGAGTTACACTTGCATGATTGAATTATTCGGTGCATATCTTGTGTTGGAATGGTGGTTGTTGTCTATTTGATTGTCAATTCGGGTTTTAGAAATTTGATCTTGATTATTTGGTTACTACCTAAATATGTTTAACAAATACATTGAATTTAAAATTACATACCCGATTGCAGTGATAATGTGACTTCATTGTTAATTTTGGAAACATCAATTTGATTATATTTGTTGATTGAAGTAATGTATGGGCAGTGATTGATTTTGATGGTTAAACAGAGTGGAATGGTTACTGTTTGGAAATTGATATAAGATGCAAAGAAAGGAACAAAAACCTCTTTACATATTGTGTGAAATTCTTAATGTCTTGTGATGGCACTGTATTAGATATTTGATTATGAACAGTGTACTAGTTAAGTACACAATAATTGTTATTTGGTCACAATGATTGTTGGTTAGTGCATCTCTTTTCGCAGAATGTTTTATGGATCACTTAATTAATTTCATGAATGGTAATCATTCTCGTTCTCTTCCATTATCTCATTTTCTGCTAATTATAACTCCCACCACCTTCCCCTTTTCATTTTTCACTTTATGTTCTGAGATTGATTATAGTCAAGAGAATTTCGGTGTTAAAGCAGTTGGAAGTGGCAGTGTCTTGTTTGGATCATAGTGGTGTCTCATTGGTTTACTTTACATTTAATTATTTTTTTCATTGAGCATTAACCATGTTCTTTCCCTCTCATTTTATCATGTTTCACTCAATATAAACCCCTCGCATATCGCATAACCCCTTTTCATCCCTTGGTCATTGATAAACACTTTGTATGGATTGGATTGCATGAGTCTAATATATTGTTGAGACAAAATCCATTTCATATTTTAAAAGAGTTGTGGTGCAGTTGGCGGCAACCCTCACGGCCCCACCCTGCTCTCACCAGGACCTTCTTCGCCTCTTAGGCCCGAAGAGTCAAAGCTCTTCCAAACCCCACTCGAGAGTTCCCTCTACCCACAACACTCCTTCGGCGATCTCCCCTTTGCGTATCGGGAAATCGGGTTTCGCAGTGTCGTGAAACTCGTTCACAATATCGTGCAGATCGAAACCCCGACCCCCGAGTTCCAATGCTTTCCGCTTCTGTCGGGGATTTCCCTATCGGGAAATCGCTATCCACGATGTCAACAACTTGGACTGGCAAACCCCGATACCCGATGTGCCGATTTCTGACACACGTGTGGACCTTACCTTCCACCTTCGAGCTCCAGCATAGCTCCACCTGTACTCCACTCAGTTTTGTGGTCCCCCGATGCCACGTCACTTTGGGATTTCGTGGATCGTGAATCCATGATGCAAGTTTTCTTTGATGTCGAAAACTCCAAACGCCTAACCTCGATATGATGGGATCGCGCGCCACCTGTCCTCCTGATGATCGACGGTTCCAAGTAACTCGGGAAATCGTGACTCGCGATTTCAATGAGTCTGCACCTCACCTTGTGAATCATCGAATGTTGAACCCTGATGGACTTTTACCCTTCCTGTTCCTAGGTTTAAGTCTCGTGCAGTTTCTCCACGATCTACGGTCAACAGGATTTCGCGATTTCAACTCCACGAACCTTGACCGCTGATTCTCCTTTTTGGAGATTTCTTCCCCTTTTGGGAATTCTTCCATTCCAAAGCTCTGACCTGTTCGGAAATTTTCCCGGGTCTGTTCCCACAGCCTCACAAAAGGAACTATCCCTCCTGAGCTTGGTCCCTCTTACTCCTCCAGAGACTCTGCACCGCTGCTCACGCTCGAACTTCAACAACTCTCAAAGTGTCGAGTTCTTCCGGACTCTGTGCACTCACTGCGACAATAGTCCCACACCTTTCTTTTTCTTAGACTCACAGGTTTGACCTGCACTTCTCTTGCACGGCTCTAATAACCTAACTCAATTCTGGGCGAGCAAGAATGAGAGTTTAACCGTTGAGCCTCATCAACGCACTCTATGCAGATGAATTCGCCTGCACTCTATGCAGGAATCTTCAGCTCAAACAGAGAAACAATTGAAACTCATTCACCTCTTTCCCCCACAGATGGAGAATACAATGGCTTGTTAGTCTTCCAACTCAAGCAACCTATTGCTGAGTACTCTGGGTATTCAGTAACCCAGTGAAATCTCCCTCAGTGGATGCTTCCTTCAGATGATAGAACTCCAAGAGTTCCTTCCTCCTGTGCTATCTACACATTCCCTCAACGCCCTCCTGGCGGAGTATCCCTTCCACCAAACACTCAACAACTATGTTTTCTCCTTGTGCTCACCCTCTTCACTCAACGTCCTCCAGACGGAGCTCCTCAGAATCCTCATCAGAATTCTGGTCTTCCTGAACTCACAGCAGATTTCTTTCCTCAGTGCACGCTCAATACTCTCTTGTTAGAACTCCTTCAGTATTGTTCAGAGGTTCTGTTTACAACAGTGTCTCGGATACACTCCCTTGACTATTGAGGTATTCAGTAACCCCAAAAAGTCCTCCTTCTGTATGAGTTGCTGACTTCATTACTTGTTCTCTCAGCACGTCTTTGTCTGACTCCTACGAGTTCAGAAGTGCCTCCTCAGTGCACTGGGATTCAGAGTCTCAACACTCTGTCATGCCATCATAGCATGAACCCTCAAAGACCTCTCAAACCTGAAATCAAACACACTCCCTGCAAATGCATATTAACAACATTTAATTACAGCATAAGGAAAACACTTACATGCACACACATAACAGAATATCATGCAGGAAAACTGCTCTCTGTTCATATATTAATAATTGGCAAATGCCTGTATGTTTACAAGGTGTTCCTGAGCTCTCCTCGACTCTACATGCATTCTCATTCTCATTTTTTTCAATGAGGTATCCCATCTTCCTTTTACCTGAGGGCTCTTAACGCTTTCCTCCAGGATTTACCTACTCAAATTAATTTACAATTAATCGTTGTCTAGTCTGCTATCCAGAACTAGATCTCAGTAGATCTAACATAAATGCCTATCTTATCTACTACCTGCGCAAAGGCATGGAATTTATGGCTCACCAGCCTAAACATTTATTTCATTCAATACAAATACAAATGAGGCTGCGCTTCCTTTCAACCTTTGAATATGTGCACGCTAACGTGGCTGGCTGGCTGGCTAGCTGGCATGGAGAGATGCTCCTGCATCATACTCCACAGCTGCAAAAATCATGAGCTTCTACTCATGAGCTTCCCTTGTAGTTGTTGGAATCCACCATGGTCCCAGACAAGTCTTTGGAGCTTTTCACTTGCTCCTTTCTGCTGCAGCTGCTTTCGCTGCGATGCTACTGCTACTCGTTCTCTGCCCAGCTTCTCCTCGCTGGTAGTCTGTGCTGACCTCAACATCAGCCTTCTGATGTCCTCTATCTCTTGGTCAAGCTGCTCCTGTCGTTGGTTCTGCTTTTGCAGTCTCCTCAGCTGCAAAAGATTTTGTCCAATGGATAGATCATCATGATCTCCCATGCCATCTTTTCCATTTTCATCCGTGGTCTTCAATTGCCACTCTACTGCAGTCTTCTGCTCTACAGTTTCTTCTTGACTATCTTGTTGCTCAGTCATCCTCCTTTATGATAGCTTAAATTCTGCCAGTTCTCTTGCTGGCTCTGGATTGTTCAACCAATCCTCCAGCATCACCAGCTCCATCTCCCATGGAGTGATAATTTTATCTTCCTGTTCCTTGTCATTTTTCGCTGCCAGCTTCAGTGCTGCAGCTTCCTTAGCTCCCCTGCTGAATGTATTGAGACATTCCTCAGAATGCTCGCTCTTTCCTTCTGCTTGGGCAACTTCCAAAGTCTGCTCCAAATTCTTTTCCTCTGCTCGGGCAGTCTTTGCTATCTGCACCGATTCTTCTTGGACAGTCACGGCCGACTGTTCCCTTGTTGTTGTTGCTATACCTGCAACACAAATCTTTGCCTCTTCCTGGGTAGACGATAGGAATACCTCGATTTACCCAACCATTACTTGGCTCTCCAATTCTCCTGTGGTCAGCTTCACCTGTTGATCCCAATCAAATCCTGAGCTCATTTTCTCATTCCTGCCATGTGGAATGCTTCCCCTGCCTTCCCGACAGATTCTGAGATCCATTGACCCCACTTGCATCAGCGTCCAATGCTGACTTGAACTCATCGGAATCTCCATTGAGCTCATGAGACTTCCAACTAGTCCCACCTTCTCATCTCTGCCCACGTGGCAGTTTAACACTCCTCCGCTTCCTGCCTGGCAGTCCTTGATGCTTCCACTGCCCTCCTGGCAGTCTTCGAGATCTTCATCTAACCTCCTTTCATTGCCCTACTGGCAATGCAAAGTTTCCTCATTGTCCTCCTGACAATCCATGAGATCTTCAGCCGATCTCATTTCTGTTTCCTTGCCTACCTGGCAATTTGAAATTCCCCGACTGCCCTCATGATAGTCTTTCATATCCTCACCTGATCCCACTTCGTTGCCCTCCTGGCAAACTGGAATTTCTTCTTTTTGTGCCCAACCGGCAGTACTTGAAATCATCAGTTGATTCCAATTTATTCCAATCATCATCATCATCATCATCATCGAGACCTTTTCCTGTCTCTGGCCAACAGTAACAAACCAACTCATCTTCGGTGGCCCTGAGGTCCTCAGCATACCTCAACCATCTTCTCAACAGCCTCTGCTACCTTTTGACCATCAGTTCCCTGACTGGCCATTTAACCTTTGGCGTCTTCATGAGCCATTTATTAACCCACCTCGGCTTTATATCCTGCCGCATCCTCATCTCGAGCTCCTCCATCTCGAGCTTTATGTCAGCGAGCTCTTTATCCATCTCTACTCCGCTCATCAGCTTTGGGCTCTTCCTTTCAGCACACTTATGGCCTCCAGTAGACATGATGCTGGTTCCATCTGCCTCCCTGACAGATCTGCTGTTGTCACTCCTGAAATCCTGAGTGCCTAGCTTCATTCTATCCCAGTCTCCAAATGAATGTATCCACGACTGTTGTCCACCTACACGCTATCGCGACAGAGTCTTCAGTAACTCTGTCTTCCTTCTTCTGCCATCTCACTTCACTTGAAAATATACAGATGCAGTCCCGCTCTGATATCACTTGACGCAGTTGTGTGTATCAAAGTGATTTCCTTTTCTCCTTCCCTTCTCTCGCCTGAGATATACAGACAAGTTCTCAGGCTCTGATACCACTTGGTGCAGTTGGCGGCAACCCTCACGGCCCCACCCTGCTCTCACCAGGACCTTCTTCGCCTCTCAGGAACGAAGAGTCAAAGCTCTTCCAAACCCCTCTCGGGAGTTCCCTCTACCCACAACACTCCTTCGGCGATCTCCCCTTCGTGTATCAGGAAATCTGGTTTCGCGGTGTCACGAAACTCGTTCACAATCTCGTGCAGATTGAAACCCCAACCCCTGAGTACCAATTCTTTCCGCTTCCATCGGGGATTTCCCTATCGGGAAATAATTATCCACGATGTCAACAACTTGGACTGGCAAACCCTGATACCTGATGTGCTGATTTCTGACACACGTGCGGACCTGACCTTCCGCCTTCGAGCTCCATCATAGCTCCACCTATACTCCACTCAGTTTTGTGGTCCCCCGATGCCATGTCACTTTGGGATTTTGCGAATCGCAAATCCACGATGCAAGTTTTCTTTGATGTCGAAAACTCCGAACGTCGAACCCCGATATGATGGGATCGCGTGCCACCTGTCCTCTTGATGATCGACGGTTCTGAGTAACTCGGGAAATTGTGACTCACGATTTCAATGAGTCTGCGCCTCACCTTGTGAATCATCGAATGATGAACCCTGATGGACTTTTACCCTTGCTACGCCTAGGGTTAACTCCCGCGCAGTTTCTCCATGATCTACGGTCAGCGAGATTTCGCGATTTCAACTCCACGAACCTTGACCGATGATTCTCCTTTTTGGAGATTTCTTCCCCTTTTGGGAATTCTTCTGTTCCAAAGCTTTGACTTGTTCGGAAATTTTCCCGGGTCTATTCCCACAAACTCACGGAAGGAACTATCCCTCCTAAGATTGGTCCATATTACTCCTCCAGAGACTCTGCACCGCTGCTCACGCTCGAACTTCAACAACTCTCGAAGTGTCGAGTTCTTTCGAACTCTGTGCACTCATTGCGACAGTAGTCCCACACCTTTCTTTTTCTTAGACTCACAGGTTCGACCTACACTTCTCCTGCACGGATCTGATAACCTAACTCAATTCTGGGCGAGCGAGAATGAGAGTTTAACCATTGAGCCTCATCAACGCACTCTATGCGGATGAATTCGCCTGCACTCTATGCAGGAATCTTCGGATCAAATAGAGAAACAATTGAAACTCATTCACCTATTTCCCCCATAGATGGAGAATACAATGCCCTGGTAGTCTTCCATCTCAAGCAACCTATTGCTGAGTACTCTGGGTATTCAGTAACCCAGTGAAATCTCCCTCAGTGGATGCTTCCTTCAGATGATAGAACTCCAAGAGTTCCTTCCTCCTGTGCTATCTACACATTCCCTCAACGCCCTCCTGGCGGAGTATCCCTTCCACCAAACACTCAACAACTATGTTTTCTCCTTGTGCTCACCCTCTTCACTCAACGTCCTCCAGACGGAGCTCCTCAGAATCCTCATCAGAATTCTGGTCTTCCTGAACTCACAGCAGAGTTCTTTCCTCAGTGCACGCTCAATACTCTCTTGTTAGAACTCCTTCAGTATTATTCAGAGGTTCTTTTTACAGCAACGTCTCGGCTACACTTCCTTAACTATTGAGGTATTCAGTAACCCCAAAAGGTCCTCCTTCTGTATGAGTTGCTGACTTCAGTACTTGTGCTCTCAGCACGTCTTTGTCTGGCTCCTCCGAGTTTAGAAGTGCCTCCTCAGTGCACTGGGATTCAGAGTCTCAACACTCTGTCATGCCCTCATAGCATGAACCCTCAAAGACCTCTCAAACCTGAAATCAAACACACTCCCTGCAAATGCATATTAACAGCATTTAATTACAGCATAAGGAAAACACTTACATGCACACACATAACAGAATATCATGTAGGAAAACTGCTCTCTGTTCATATATTAATAATTGGCAAATGCCTGTATGTTTACAAGGTGTTCCCGAGCTCTCCTCAGCTCTACATGCATTCTCATTCTCATTTTTTTCAATGAGGTATCCCATCTTCCTTTTACCTGAGGGCTCTTAACACTTTCCTCCAGGATTTACCTACTCTAATTAATTTACAATTAATCGTTGTCTAGTCTGATATACAGAACTAGATCTCAGCAGATCTAACATAAATGCCTATCTTATCTACTGCCTGCGCAAAGGCATGGCATTTATGGCTCACCAGCCTAAACATTTATTTCATTCAATACAAATACAAATGAGGTTGCGCTTCCTTTCAACCTTTGAATGTGTGCACACTGACGTGGCTAGCTGGCTGGCTGGCTGACATGGAGAGATGCTCCTGCATCAAGTTGTCATGTATGGTTAATTAAAATATCATTTTCTAATAAATCATGCATGCAGGGATGCACCATTCAAATAAAAGGCTAAAAACAAAGGCCTATTATGCCTCTGTCAAAGAGAAAGACTAAAAGATGATAGAATGAACAAAAGAAAATATGACTTTTGAGTTTTATTTTATCTATTATTGTTGATAGCTGACTTCAGGAATGATTGGGAAGTATGTTTTATTGTGGAATTATGAGTAATGTTTTTTCTTTTGAAAATAATTCAAAATATCATGAGCTAAATGAACGAATGTGAATATATGGATGGGAGTCACAAGGAGGTGTGATTTTCTTAACTAATAGTTATGTTATGATTATCATAAGCTAATGGGAGTCACAAGGGGTCCCTAGTTATTATTTATTTATGACCCTTATTATAATTAGGAATTTACCCCCTAACTAAAGTTAGTTGAGTATTTTAATTAACTTAATTAATGAGTTGGTTCAACTACAACCAACTCTAATGTGTTTAAAAGAAAAGGAAGGGGAGGAACAAGTGGAGGATAGAAGCAGAAGCATGCTAATGTTTTCTCTTTGAGTTTATGTTGAGATAGTTCAGTTTTCATTCATTCATATATTCATCACAAGCCTAATTCCCTTTTATGATAGTAGGGTCTTATTGTAGACAACAATATTCAAGGCTGAATCAAATCATTCAGACACTTGTTTTTCAGAGGCGTTGATCTATCTTTGATAGTTTGTGTAGACATGTCTGTTTGTGAATTAGTTTTCATGACTGATAAAGGCTATTGTGCAGAGTCGAGTGGGTAGTAATTTGTGGCAAGTTGATCCATCATTTAGAGTTTAGTTTTTTTTTTCTTTCAGAGGTCCTTTTGTATGTTCCATCTAGGATGTCTAAGTTTGACTTTGGTCCAAGATTTATGTATGCGATTTTGTAAAGAAAATGAATCTTTGGTGAATTGGAATGAAATAAAGGATTGCTTTATGTCTCATATGTCTTGATTATCATCTTGGTGTCTTTACTTCTGTTCTTACCTTTATTTCAACAACTGTTATATTCCAAAAGTTACATAAAAAGTGAATTTCCAGCAAGCATTTTGTTGATAAAAGACTAGCCTAAGAACTCGTAATTAATACTTGTGAGTTGGGATGTTATTTTTGTTGGCTATAAACATAGGGTGATATTCCTGACTACTTTTATTTAGCCAAGTCTGAAAATGTTTGAGTAAGATCATTTCATATCTTTTCCTCAACATTTATTTTGGCGACTCCACTGGGGAGATCTTCGATATCTCTCTGGTTAAAATTTTATACTCGATTTCATCGATACATCTTTCTTTTCTGAAATTGATTCTTTGACTATTTTTCTATTAATGATTGTTCCTGTTGCAAGGAAGCCCAATATCAAGCTCAGTCTTCAAGACCAGAACAACATTGCTTTGAACATGTTTAACACCATTATAGACACTGACAATACTCGTGTCGAACTTAACCATTCTTGGGAAGCAATTGAATGAGATATTAGTAATCAATAACAATTGGAGGCTAGATGTAGACAGCCTAGAAATCAGCAGTAAACCTTTTTTTCTTCGAGCTTTGGCCTTTATTTCATGTCCTTAGACTCTCATGCTTCTATAAGAAGAAGAGGCATGTCACCCGAAATCAATCCTATTGCTTGAATAGGAAGAAGAAACATTGTGTTATATGTCGAACAAAGTACTCTAAGGATACCTTTATCTGATTCATCCAACACATCTTTCTTTCCCTCAACTATCATCCATAATATGGAATCTAGTGGTGGTTATGGTGGCATTGTAAGTTCTCCATCTTCCAAATATTCATCGTCATCGGTGATTGGTAGCTTGTACAACCACCATATCCCTATCCAATCTACTACACACACCACCAAAGTCATTAAAAAGTATGGGATTTTTCAGTTCGAAGAAGATGCCACAGCCACACCATGGCATGTGTCCTCTCCTCTTAACCTAGCACTTGCTACTCACCCACTTCCGAAGTTTAAAGAACATTTTCCTAAGTTTTCAGGAAATAACACTGTCAGTACAAATGAACACCTAGTGGCATTTTCAAATGCTTGTCATAACATAGGGGCCAATGACAATGACACATGCATGCACTTGTTCATCAATTTCTTGGAAGGAAATGTTGCGGCTGATTTCTTTGACTTTCCTCCTAAGATTATGTCTACTTGGGAGGAGTTGATTTATTGGTTCTGATCCACTTATGGGCAATCCAAAATCCCTGCCGAGAAGTTAAGGGAATACAATAACATCACTTATAAATATGGTGAGACCATCAAGTCTTTCAAATTGCGTTTCACCAAGTTTTACAATCAAATCCTCAAACTTATCCGCCCTTAGAACCAAGCCACTTGCATGCATTACTACAATGCATTTCCTTCTCCCTACTATCATAGACTTGAGGAAAAGGCCATTGAAAATCTCATTTCCACTATACATACTTGCTCAGAGTATGAAGAACAACTTGAAAGAACTAGTCTTCCCCAGGGAGAATCAATTAGATAGATAGGCATGTTCTCTCTCTTACAGCTAGTACAAGATATGAACAATCGTATGAACAATAGGCATGTTCTCTCTCTTACAGCAGAAGGGTACTATCTCCCCTCTCACCCCTAGAGCTTCATCCTCTTCTGCACCCCACTTTAGAAATCGGGTTGAAAACAATTTTCAGCCTAAGGCTATCCTGCCTCGGAGTTGGTGTAACTTTTGCAAGGAACACCATGAACAAACCACATGTGAGGTAAAGAAGAGTGCTAGAGATAAGTTCTTTGGTAAAAGACCAGAAAGTATTACCATTGTCCTAGATTTCATAGATCCAGAAGATGTCATGGTCATCAATACTAGAAACAAAGCATATGCTCCCAAGGGAAAATTTGATTCTCCCTGCACTTCTTATACCTCGAGCTCATCCTTGCTCGCAACAACTATCTAGGTTCCTAAGGTTCCTGAGAGTTAAGGAATCACTCCCCCTCTCCCCTCTTTCAAATACAATATCTTGAATTAGTTGGCCAACATCAAAGCAGATGAAACCCTTCTAGACATTGTTTTCATCCCTGAACAACAGATGCATCTAAAACAATTCATGGAAGGAAAATATTTCGTTGTAGCCAACCTTTCTGAAGAGGTAAACGAAGAGGATTCTTCTGTAAATAAAATAGGTGTACATAACTTTATATACCCTATAAAAAAACCCTCCTTTTACATTTCTGTAAAGATCATGGACAAAATTTCCCATTGTTGCCTCATTAATGGTGGTTTGGACCCAAGTGTGATGTCGAAGATTATTATGGAATATCTATGCCTGTCTTGTACAGATGAAAACGCTAGAAGCATTCTTTCTTATAATATTCTACAACAAAAGACCATAGGTGAAATTAAATATGTGACCTTAGTTTTGTGTGCTCGTCTTGAGATAAGGACGACCCTCAATATTCAGATAATCGATATGATAGTAAGAAATTACTCAATCATCTTAGGAAGAGATTGGAAAGCCTTAATGGGTGGGTACCTCTCACTCGACATAACACATTTATCTATTCCTCAGAACGAAAAAAATATTATAGTCCTTAGAGAAGAAATAATATCACCCTACATAGAGAGTGTCCCATAGCCTAGCATAAACTATATCGAAGAGGAATTAGGAGTGTATTCCATAGTTGTTGAGGAAGATAACATTTCCATGTAACAAATCGATTTAGATGATGGCATGTGGAACATGCACTTTGATGGTTCATGCTCAAACGAAGGTAACGGAGATGGCATTATATTGATTTCTCCTATAGGAAAAATCCATAACTTTTCTTATCAGTTGGAGTTCGCTTGCACTAACAATGACACTGAATTCGAACCCTTGTTATTAGGCATTGAAAACGCTTATAATCTTGGCTGTGGTCACCTTTCAGTTTTTGGGGATTCCGAGCTTATCCTGAATCTTGTGCATAAAATTTACTGTCCTAGCAACAAGTTGATGAAATGATACACCCAAACCATTTGTGCGCTTATCGTGAACCTTTTCTCTTTCAACTTCACCTATGTTAAAAGGGATTTAAATTCAATTGTCGATTAGTTATCAGTTTTTGCAGCCTACCCTAATCGACAAATTCTTCCACACAGACCTGATTGTACCCTTCAATCCCTATATCATCTCCATATTTCTGACAATATAGAATCTTGGCAGGTCTTCCCCAACGATGAGAGCGTTTGTGATTTTATCGAAAATGAACCTTTTAAACCTAAGGAAATTATATCCATGGAAGATAACAAAATTCCTGAAGGCTTGACTCCTCTAGAGATTTCATTTTTGTCGAGTGGTCTAGGCAACAAGGAGAAACAAAAGGAAGAAGAGTTGAAACAGAAGGTGGGTGAAACCATATCCTTGAACATTGGGACACCCGAGACTTCAAAGAACATCAAAATAGGTGTCAAATTGTTAATCCCTAATATTGGCTCATTACCCCTTAATTGGGGCATATTATATTAGTAATGTTATTTTATTTATGTCGGCTTTAGGCCATTAGTTGTAATTATACCTCCTAGTTTCCTAT